>JANHAO010012030.1:0-16635 GCA_026873985.1 Saraca asoca | reverse complement strand
TATCTTTTGTTTTGATGATGAAAATAATTTTGATCATATCATATTATGATTATGTGCTGTAACATTTGCTGAATGTTTGCAAGTATTAAAGTTCATCAAGATTCTACAAAAGACCTACATTAGATTTAGGATTTTATTTTTGATTTTTATAGGATCTTTTGTAAGTGAATTTTTCACAATTTAGCTCCAATTATTTTTCTTAAAATGTTTTTAAAAATGAGATAGAAATATGATTATGAAATGAGATTATTTTAAGAAATTTTCAAATCACCATTTCATTTGTTCCTTATTTTATAAAAACCATTTTTTACTCTACGAATCAATACACGAATCGATTTAGACAAGAATATGTGAAACAGTGCTTGAAAATAGGATTTATCGAAGGTTAGAAAAACCTATGAATTGATTCATGAATCAATTTAGGCAGTTTGAAATCACCTATGAATCGATTTATGAATTAATTTAAATAGTATGAAATCACTTACAAATCAATTCGTGAATCAATTTAGACAATTTGAAATCACTTATGAATAAATTCAATCAGTCTGAAATCACTTATGAATTCATTCACGAATCAATTCATGAATCCATTCACTAACAAAAAGTTAGTTACTCCGTTACAATCGGTTACAACTATTCTATATATACCTTCTTCACCTCATTTCATTTTATATCTGAATGTTAACTAATTCAAAGGAGGGCAAAAAGCCTTTCTCTTATCTCTTCTACTTCTGCATCTTTGATTTGGATTGATTCAAACATCTTAGAGCTCTTTTGTGGTGAATTCATATAGATTAATTGAGATTAACATCACAATTCTTTGGTTTTGTATTTCTTACTTTTCTCTTTATTTTCTTTAAGGTTTTTGGTGCTAGAAATCTTGCTCTAGGTCTACAAGAGCCTAACTAAGTCTTGTGATTATTTTAGGCTTGGAAGAGCCCAATTTAATTCTTCTAGGTTAGCAAGAAGCCTGTAAAATCTTGTGTTGTAAAACTGGCTGCTTAGGAGTGCAATTAAATCTTGATGTTTTTTTTTTCTTTAATTGAAGTGGTGATCTAGTTAAAGATTATCCAATGGAGTAGACTTAAATTACGGTTTCAATTCAAGTTGAACCACTTAAAAATTTTGACATCTTGATCTTTATTCTTTACTGCACTTTTATTTTCTGGTTTTTGCAATATTGTTTATAGCATTAGTGCATTATTATTCCTATCGTGTTATTGATTCATTTTGTTAGTTAATTCATCTTAATCTTAAACAAATCTACTACAATAATTATCTTCATCATGTTTTCTTGAATCTGTCAAATAAACCAATATAGTTATATAGCTCATTAAAAAGAATCCAAAAATATATCTAATGATCTAAAGGGCAAGATCCAATTTTTATCTAGGAATTCACAATTACAAAGGTAATTAATTTAACTAATTTATGTCAAAATTTCATGGCCTCTAGTGATCAGTGAGCATGTCAATTTTAGACTTTAAGTGGAAAAATTGGCAAAGTCACCAAATAAGAAATATTATAAAACTTGCTAAGGAAGAAGTCAAAGGAAGTTGACTTAAAATTTTCTATTCCATTTTTGCCCCTTAAGAGGTGGTTACCCTTTTCTTTTATGCTTGAAACTAGTTTCCTTATGCAACCTTTCATCTTCTTCTCTAAGTTTACTCTCTCTACAAGCTCTCTTTCTCTCTTCAGGTAATCCTTTATCCTTCCATGTAAATTTCTTGTATTTTTATAGTTGATTCATCTCTTTTTCCTTTTCAATTTGACATCAAAATCTCATTGATTCATGGAACAAAAATTGAGTTATGAATTTTTGAAATCTATTGTCACTATTCAACCCATGAAACAATTTGATTTTTATGGTGTTTTAGAGCTTAAATCTATTAGATATAGCTTGTTTCTGCTATATGCAGTCATAATCTAATCATATATGATTAGTTGAAGAGGAAAAATCCTTGGAAAATGCTAAAAGCTAATAAGCTCTTCTTTTGTGTTCTTGAAGAATATTGAAAATCTTTGTCAGACCTATTTGATATATTTGTTCCAGCTGCTAAGATGAGTAATCCTTACATTTCTTGTGAATTTCGATGTGTTTTTGTTTGTGATTTGTTAATTAGTTGATGCAAATGGATAAGATGAGTTTTTGGTGATTGTGTAGCTAAATTTGAGGTTGAATGGATCTATTGAGGCGTTGTTTGGTTTCCTCTGGAAATAGCTAAGTAATAAGCTTATTCAAACTTTCAAAACATGTTGAAATATAGATTTTCAGTAGAAGGCTGAATACAAAGTTACTTCCCCTATTTTTCTGCTGTTTACATGTAAAATCTATATATGCGAGTCGAATCGTAGCTTTTTAAACTAAACCCATGATCATGTTCATAAAAACCTAGCACTTTTGTTTTTATGATTCAACTTGAATTTTAAACTAAATTTGTACATTTTTCAATTCTAATCATGATTTGGATCATGATTAAATTTGGACTTCTCAAATGTTTTCAAAACTTAGTGAGTAGACTCGTATTTTCAACTGAATTTCCTCGATTCCACTCGAATTTTTTCAGTGATTCTACTCAAACTTCAAACTTGATTTTGCTCTCAATTCTGATTGTACATCCAGAATTTTTCCGCTCTTTTCAATTTAAACTTCTTTCTCTTTAAAAACTATCCTATTTCTTTGGGTTTAAAATTACAAGAGATATAATTAAGTTGAATAAAGCAAAAGAGAGGTCTTAAATAAGTAATTTCCAAGTTAATACTAATTAACTTAGTAATTGTTCATACAAAAATGTTATGAAAGCAATGTGAATAGTTATAAAGATAGTGTGATAGAGATTGTGTGTTTGAGATAATAATGAAATGATGGTTTATATGTGGATAATAGGAAAATGATCATGATACTTGTTATAATAATATGACCTATGTAATTATGATTGAGGTCTAAGTTTCAATATTCTATGAATTGGCCTGTGATATATAATGGCAATGATATGTTATATATGTGATGAAGATAATATAAAATATATGTGAATGATAGATGACATGAAAATGTGATGAGGATGATGCTATTGAGATGCTTGAAAATTCCCTATGAAACATGGGATGGCAAGTAATGAATGACTGTCATTATGGAAAGGCAATTACTATGAATGGTATTATAGTATAAAGTTTGATAATGTATACAAGATATTGAAAAGTATGTGATGATTGTTGTTGGCATTATAATCATTGTAAATGATTATATAGTATAAAGCTTGTTTACATACATGAGACACGACATGATACACAATGTTATGAATGATATGAGAATGATGGGATACAACAGGAAATAATGAACTGAATCCTTCATCTACATATTCTAAATGGCAGACAGGCATAAGGTGGGTGCTGGAGAAATAAGGTAGGGTTTATGCAGGTTATGGTAGGATCGAAGTAACAAGGAGGTTTGCATAGTTTTTCTTTATTATGTTTTTTATTAGAATTGTTATTCAAATATATGGAATATGGTAAAATATGACTTGAATATGTGATTTGGATATTGACAGCCTAAAGTTGTGTGAATAATATGATTTATAACTATTCTAAGAAATTCTAAATTAAGATTTAATGGGGCAAAACAATATGATATAAACTCATGAGGAGACCAAGTCCTGTGTAACGATAAAAAGTGATATAGAACCATGATATGAACATATAATGATTGATGAGAATGGCTTAAGGCCATGAGTAAATCATGGTTCTTTATAGTGTGACATTTAAAATGTATTGTGATATTAGTCAAAGTTTGATTCCCTAGGTCTTTATTATATGTTGGATAGTTTTGGCATGAGTTATGTTTTTGGAAGATTTGATGTATATGTGTTTAGTTAAATGTTGATGAATTCATAAGTTAAGTACAGATTTATCTCATTGAGCCTCAGACTCATTTTTTTGTGAATTATTTTTTTTTCAGATTTTCAAGAAATTGATGTTAACCCACATTTGAAAAAGTAAGAATGGGCGACAACATCATGGAAGTCACTGCTAATGTAAATGCCCTCACATTAGAAAGTCTTCAAGGGTACATGTATATTATGAAATTGTTGTGAGCTTATTAAACGAAAGTTTAAAAGAGTGTGTGCCAAAGCTGGTGGTGCCCTTGTCCATTATAAAAAATATGTTTATATATCAATGTATCTCTCTTCGTTTATAAGTTTTCCCTTATTAATCATTTGAGTTTAAGTATATCAGAGCGGGAAATATTGAAATAAGTATGAGTAGAAATAAATAATAGAGACAGGCTAAAGGTTGGTGATTATCAATCAAGGATTAATATTCATGCCGGTCATGACCAGGAGTTTGGGTCATGACATTATGCCTCTTCTTTTGGTTGATTGATAGCCCCATATTCTAGTTAATTAGAAACACTCATTTCCAAAATTTATTTTTTTTCTAATATCATATTATTTTTAATACTTTTTTTTTTACAAAAGCCAAAAAGGATAAAAGAAAACCCACATGTGATTATATATTTGGCCTATTCCCATTAATTTAACAAAAATAAATATAAGTGAGTAAATAAATAAATATATGATGTTATAAAATATGATTAATTAAATCTTAGATAATTTTATTATTATTTTGAATATTTTTATTGAATCCATATACTTTGTCTCAAAATAAATATAAATTAATTTACTCTATATATTATTTAATGATACTAATATGTCTTTTTATGCCATTTTACATTTATGAGTTAGTTCAATAGATAATTTTATCAAATACTTCTAATACAATTAGCTAGTTTATCAGCTTTTAGCTAGTAGTTAATAGTTAGCAGCTAGTAAAATAGTTAAAAGCTACCTGATCAGTTACTTGCGCTAAATAGAAAAGAGAGCTTTTTCCTAAAAGAAAAAAAAATTAGTGTACCAAACACTTCTAAAATATGAAAAAGAACTATTTTATTAAGTTAAGAAAGCTAAAAACTAATTTTTTTAGTATATCAAATACACACTTAGTTGCAATAAATCTAATCTCAATAGATTAGTGACTCATGCATATAAACGGTCACACATGAAAAGATGGGAATCAACTGCCTAGCTAAGCCCTCCGT
This sequence comes from Saraca asoca, assembly GCA_026873985.1. Classification (NCBI taxonomy): domain Eukaryota; kingdom Viridiplantae; phylum Streptophyta; class Magnoliopsida; order Fabales; family Fabaceae; genus Saraca; species Saraca asoca. Next base: position 11,540 of record JANHAO010012030.1, on the reverse strand, counting down.
ATTAATTTGAATAGTTATGCTTTCATATGTATTTAAATTTTTTTATATAGCATTATATAAAGAATTTTTTATATGTTATTATAATTTTCATAAAAATTATAATTTTTTTATAAAAAATTTAATATTTTATATTTTTATTGATAGAATTATAATTTTTGTGCATTTATTACTTATAAAATTAGTAAAAATTTTCAAGGTTTTATAAAAAGTTTACAAAGTTATATATAAAAAATTATAATTTTAATAACAAGAAATTTCTAAGAAAAAAATCACAGCAATTTTAATGCATTGAAAAGTTTTAACGTATTTTGAAAGGTAACTATCAAATAATAATAGTGAGATTTGATTTTGAAAAGTGAGCAATAATGGTATTTAGAGTCCATTTGGAGCAAGTAGTTAATAAGTTAGCTATTAATTGATTACTAAAAGTTGATAATTGGTAACTAGCTGATTATTTTAGAAGTGTTTAGTAAAATTAGTTATTAAATTAGCTTATAATTATAAAATAACGTAAAAGGATGTTAATATCAACGTATTGTATATGGAGTAAAATAATATATATTTATTTTGAGAACAAAATATATTGATGCAATTAATATATTCAAATTAAGAATAACATTGTCTAAAATTTAATTAATAATATTTTATGATATTATATATTTATTTAGTTAGTTATTCTTATTTATTTACGTTGAATTAATGGACATAAACTAAATATACAATGATATGTGAAGATTATTTTTATCCTCTTTAGCTTTTTGAAAAAAAAAATTAAAAATAGTATGATATTAGAAAAAGTATTGAAAATGAGGATTTTTAATTAATCAGAACATGAACGGCCATTAACTAAAAAGAAAGGGATAAAGTAGGAAAAAAATAATTAAAAGTTCTATTTTAATAAGTTATACTATACTTGGAGTAACTTATTAAAAAAGATTTTTTTTTTTACATAAAAGCTAATGCACCAAAACACCTATAAAATATAAAAAAGAATTGTTTGATCAAGTAAAGAAATTAAAAGTTAATTTTTTTTTTTTTTGGCATCCCAAACACATGCTTAAACTGGGAAGAAGGGTATGTTGATAGGACTTTTATATTATATATTTGAATTTATGTTTGCAATCTATAAAATATTACTACTTGTCTTAACTAATTTATATTCCCTCATTTTAACACTATTAAAACGTGACACAGATAACAATATTTTTACTTGTGCACTGTTAATATAATAGAATTAGACTAAGTACACTAATGATGAAAAAACCATAATAGAATTAAGAAGAAAAAAATTTAATCTCTCATAAAACATTAATGAAATTGCGCAACGCTCCCATTTATATTTAAAAACCTACTTAAACCCCTTGAAACATAAACAAAGGGTATATTTAAACCCAATTTTGAATTTTTCAATGGCAGAATGATGAGAAAAGATTATCAAGTAGTTCAAATAAATAATATGAGATATTCAGAATATTTTTGTAATTAAAGATATGCTTTGATTAAGTTTAAATGGTTAAAATATCTCCGATAAAAAAGTCAAATTTTAGTGTAAAAAGAAATATTTTTTTAATTGTTTAAACTTAATCAAAGTATATCTTTGATTACAAAAGACTCAAAATATCTCATATTATTTGATTTGAACTCGATAATCATTTTCTCAACATTTTTCGAATAAAAAAATTCAAATTTCGATTGAAATGTAATCTTGTTTCATGTTTTAAGAAAAATCTGAATAAATTTAAATTTAAAGAGGAATTCTATGTAATTTCATTAAACTGAGTAAACCTCTTTTATCAACCACAAAATTTTCGTCCAATACTAAGAGCATGTTTTCATCGGCAAAATGATGAGTAAAGAGTGAGGAAGGCTAGTTTCTCATGTTAATACAAAGAATATTAGTATTTGACCACATGGAATGGTGTGAAAAGGTCCCGAAGTACTATATAGGTAAGCGTTCAGATATAAATATACGTGGTTCTCACCAAAATCCAAAATGAAGGAAATATTAAAAATAATTGGAATCATCAAACAAATAGATCTAATTACATCTTAAAATATGTAAATATGTAAATGGTAATTGAGCATGCACTTGGTGATAATCTAATATTAATAATCTTATACATGGTATATATCCATGATTACCTATGAGAAGAAAGATGAAAAAAGAGGTGAACTCCTCTCTATCCTAGATGCTGTTATTAGGTTAGAATCTATTGTCTCAGTAGGACAATAATAGTAACATATAGAGTGAGAAAATGGACATCACCTTGTGGGAATTGACTGGGCTAGCCTTCCCATAATTATTAGCTTAGCAAACAAGACCTACGTAATAATAGATCTACTGATGTCACACTAAAGCCCAATAATAATATGAGCACATATTTGGGTCGATAAATAAATAATATTATTTGACATTTGGTAGTCTAATTTATAATAAAGTGATTAGCTATGTTAGTCTAGAATATTATTCCAATAATCTCCCTTGTACAACATAGGTCAAGAAAAATAATATTATGGATTACAACCACAATAATGAATGTCAGTAATGATTTGGCACTATACAACCATCGATAGGCAATTAGATCATAAGCCTTTGATATGCAGGTAATCATATTTGATAGGGATACTAATGTCACACATGCTAAGACCAATACCTCCAAGACTAAACACAAAGTGAATGTGGAGAATAAAGAATTATAGAACAACAAACATAAGTAGATGTAAATCTCACCAAAATGGTCTTAGTATCTACTCAAGATGCATTACTAAGACCCGACAACATATCCCAACACAACAAAATTGAGATTAGTTCAAAATGTGCCTGTGTTATAATTAAGCAATTTGTCATTGATTTCATTATAATTGTGCTCAATAACAATATATGACAATGAAACTTTATTATAATAAGATTAGTCATTCATATATACTCCCACTAATACAAGACAATACAAGGCCGAACCATCCCTATTTGAGTCGATAGTACTCTAAATGGTAAAACCCTACTCATAAGTGGGTATATAGTTCATGCTATCAAATAATATAATTATTGTATAGACATTCCAACTAAAATAATATATCATAAGGCAAAACAACCCCATTTGAGTCAACACTACTCCAAATGGTAAAAGCCTTTCAGTAGTAGAGTTTCATAGCCATTTAAGATAAGTATAAAACTTATTGAATTTTCTCTCCAACAACATTAGTACATATGAGAGAAACAAACAATAACAAAGATGTCTTAACATTAACTTGTGGCAAGAGGCTCTCAAGCATTGAGACCTAACTGAAATTATTGCCCCATAAAAATACCAAACCTTACTATCTATGCTAAGGTAACTATGATTGTCTATTCAACATTAATCACAAAATAGCATAATCTACTATCATAACCACATATCCATAAAGGATCGATATTCTAAGGTATCTATGAATGTTTGTTCGATATTAATTATAAAATAGCACCTCCTACTGTCACAACCACATATCTACAAATGATCGATAATTGATAGTTTAAACATGGTTGTTTCACCGTATAAGGTGAATCAACTAGAATGAGTGAATAAACGTCCTACTAAGGTAACTATGAATGTCTATTCGATATTTGTAACAAAACAGTACCTCCACTGTCAAATAATGTCATACCTATAGGACATGTAAATTATTTATATAATTCATAAATCACACTTATATGTGATTAAGATATTTCCTTAGTATATAAAATAATATTTACTATAGTTTATTATGATTAGGTCCACGATGGGCGGATCTACAACCAATCAAAAGTCACATATATTGGATCGTCATTAAATATCTATCAAATTATTTGTCAAGTTTAGCAAAATAATCAACATGCATGAATTCAAGAAAATTTAAATATCTACATTAATTGTGCCAAAATAATGTAACTTAAAAATTCACTGATTTTAGAAACTTGATAAAATAGCATTTTTTTAAAACTAAATATAGTGATTGTAAATTTATTAACATGTCAGTGTCACATATTAACCTCTCACACAATATTTTTGAACAAGAGCTATCATGCATAAAAAATTGATTATAATTGATTTCACGATAGGTGAATACACAATCATAAGAAATGTTGATCATAATCAATTTATGATAGTCAAAAATAATTTTAGAGATTCTAAATCCTCATAGCTAGTCCCATAAAATAACAACAAAAATTAATTGCATAGATGCAAAAAACTTGGGGGAATTTCATCAAAATATATTCATTATGCACTTAAATGTAGTCATGCTACATATTTTCCTATAATAAATATGCACTTGTTGTTTACCTCTTATTCACTGTAATCTCGCCTAAGAGTCCAGAATTTAAGTGAATAAGCAAGTTGATTAAAAACCAATATTATATTATAAAACCTAATACTAATAGGACATTTAAGATTATAGAACATAATACAAGATCAATAGGGCATCTAAAATTTAAAATTGATTGGCCATTTAAAATTATAGAACCACAATGTCTAATCTACTTTCATATTATGGAAAAAATATATTAATAATATTCATCGATAGGATGAGTACATTATCAATATATTACTCTTAAAAAATTTGTTAATTTAATTATCACAAAACTATAACTAATCTCACGACAGGTGAGCTCTCAACTACGTTACTATAATATAAATAACTATAGATTCTCAATTAACAAAATAATTCCATAAACAAATTAATATGAAAATGAAGAGTATGATAAATATGTTATGCATTATCATATGAGAATCTTGTACAAAAATTTCAATAGGAAATTTGAAGAGTATGATAGATAAGTCCTCAATTATGCAAAATTTACATGATGGAATTTTAACAACAAATGCATAAGACAAAAAAGTGCTTGGAGATTTTTTTCTTTGTTTTTAGAACTACAATATATCCCATGATGCTTTACAACCATCATGTTTGGAGCTCTCTATCAACTTATTTAGGTGCTCATCTTTGCACTTCATAATAATTAATCCACATAGCTCAATTTGAGCTTCTCAAAACATTTTTTGTGTAAATTTTTCCTCGCATGAAATCATAATAAATATATAATCTTATAATTATATTTCACTGCTTGCCCAAAATATAAGCATAATTGGCAATTTAATTTGCATAGTATTTTATATGATTGAATCCACAATTAATATAATTTCCATAATACAAAAATAATCAATAATAATTTAGGCAAAAAATTATCACATAAATATATAGATTGTGCCCACACAAATACTTTTGAAAAATATAGTGAGCATAATCTAAAATTAGGGAGACATGAAATTCACAATCACATAAAAGTAGGGCATATTTCAAGAATATTTTCACTCAACAAAATTACTTGGGTTCATGTTATCAATTGGTTCTAAAGTTTCATTCAAGTGAACATTGATAATGGCATTATTGATAGGAGAGACTAACACATCAAACTTTTCTATACTATCTACGCCTACATGATAGAAGTATCCTTGAACTGTGGCACCATACAAGTATGATATAAGAACCCAGGAAGCAAAAATTAAGAACATTGATAGCCCTCCCATTGAAAATAAAAAAAAAATCAAGTAATTGACATCAGGTGTGAAGACATTTTGTGGGAAACTTTGAGCAAATCCTAACTCATGACTTTTCTATAATTAAGAAAGCTTTATACTTTTTGAAATGTAGAAGCTATATAATGCCACCAGTGGTGAAAATCATGTAGGCAATTTAGGTAGTTAGTGCTTGAGATCAATGCCCTTGAAATAGCTTTGTGTTTTCACAAATAAACAAATATTCAACAAAAGAATATAGCTACAAAATTTGAGTGTAATATGCTTGCTTATGAACAATAAAATAAATCTCAATTCTAAAGCACTTTCTTTAACACATTAACTTCAAATAATTCACCAAGCATGAAAATCCATCATTAGACTCTAAATTTGAATCAAATCAAGAATATATGTATATATATAATAAATCTGGTAATTGAACATGCACATGGTGATAACCTAATATTAATAACCACTACACATTGTCTCTATTCATAATTATGTAAGAAAGAAAAAGAATAAAAAACAAAGAAAAAAGAAGAGGTGAACTCCTTTCTACCCTAGATGCTACAATTAGGTTAGAGCTTGTTGTCTTAATGGGATAATAATAGTAACATATTGGATGATAAAAAGGACTTCTCCTTATGGGAATGGACTGGGTTAGCCTTCTCATCATTAGTAGCCCATCAAATGAGATCTATATAACAATAAATGCACTGATTGTCTAAGTCCCACATCAAAGCCAATAACAATATGATCACTTATTTGGGCTAGAAAACAAACATTATTATTTGTCATTTGATAATCTAACTTCCAATAAATTGACTAACTATACTAGTCCAGAATAATAGAACATAATTTATAACATTTTTTATTTGTTATTAATAAAAGGGAGTCTTTTTATCATTTGTGTGCTTTAAATGCTATAATATTATTAACCTTTTGATAAAGTCTATAGATTAAGAAAGCTTATGCAACAAGGTTATATAGAGCAATGACAATTATGAAACAAGTTCCTTATCACTCATTCCTTCAATGCTCTTATACACAGAATAATTAGGAATGAACATCAATAACTCGGATAAACTAGTATATATAATGCATGTTCAAATGGAAGGATGTTGTCTAGTCCTTGACATCAATTTGGGGATACTAATGCATCTATATGGGTGTCACCCACTCAAAAATTTCTAGAATGAATATAAAATAGTTGAACAAGAATTTTCATGTAGCAATGGTGCATATTTGTTATGATTGGGTTTCTAATATTTGTGACCAATATGGATACCACCTAACCTACGGTGTCCACTAGCTTTATTGTCTCTTGTTTCCTTTTTTTAAATCTAAGGCTTCCTAATTTTGTTAAGTCACATTAGGTTTAGTTTAGGCCTAATCCTTTTGCTTTTTTAAATCTAGTTATACTAATTTATTTACCAAGTTACATGTTGTCATATATAAGATCACTTATAATTGGCTACAAGAAGACAACTATATAACCAAAACCTAAAGAAACCAAACAAGGAGGTGCAGTTTGCAAACTATATGTAAGTGATAATTTCACATGTAACCATATTTACTTGGTATAAATAGATGGATATGTAAACTATTAAATAGAGTGTGAGTCAAATTGACTCAGTGGGTAAGACTTACTCAAATTACAAATAGTACATAATACTTATACGTATGTTTATGTGTGTTTGGAGATCAATTGACACAGGTGTAAGAGTTAGGATACTTACATCAAACAATAACTTTTTGTAGAATATGATTTTCTTTGATCTAACTAATGATTTACGAGTCATTATCATATTCATTCTAAAAAATTTGAGAAATTTTGGATAGCAATAAGTAAGCAATTACATAGTTGAAATTTACTTACATTTCAAAGACATATTTTATGTTAATTTTAAAGTTCATTAATGGGATAGTAACTAGTATCAAATTGATATAAAATTCTATTAATATAATCTACATAATAAATATATTGAATCCATTAATGGATTTTGTGAAAATGTGTGTGTAACACACATATGTGAACAAAGCATAGATAATTCAAATGTAAACAAGGCTAGCTACATACTCATTGCTATCATTGCTTTAGCACAATATAACGACCCACAATTATCTGGCATATCATAGCAGTCAACAAATTCAAAAGATAGTATCAATAGCAAAAATTTATAAATAACATGTGGGGACAATATAGTCCATAAAAATGATATTCGTGGTATGCATATAGTGCAATTTCATCTTATACCTCTTATCTATCCTTTTTCCCTTTCCTCCTCCTACGTTTTTCCACTATTAGAATAGCACCCCTTCCACCTAGTCTGTTTGGCTCCATAAGATTCGCATATAGGATATAGCATGCACAATATCATGTTTGCAGGCCATGATTTCCATGCTCAATAATGCAAGCAAGTCATATGCATAAATGTTTTACATTGTAGAAATCTCAAAGCATATTGATATATAAAGTCATAGTAATATCACCCCATTCAACCCTTTCTTTACATTTCACATAATCTCATCAATTTACATCACATTTCTCATTATTTTCCACAGTAGTCCTCATAGGAATATTCACTACATAGTTTCACATAATTATCTTGGCTTTGTTGTCCCTTTCTTAGCAATTTCACAAAATTACACTTCAACTCTCAAAAGTTGTTGATAATTACATTTTAACTCTTTTATTTTCCAATAATTACAAAAGAACCCCAAAACATCAATTTCATCACTTTTTCAACATATTTCCCATATTCATGTTTTTGCCTTGAAATTTTCTAGATTTCTTGAGCATCCTAATTTTGTTATTAATTATTTAGTTATCCCTAACTTCATAAAATTATTTCATATAATCCCCTAAATATTTTCTATAATTTTATTTCCATTATTCTACATGTTCCTACATCACTTTAAGGTAATTCAATCTATTTAACTTACCAAATAATATTCTTAAATTAAGTTGCATATTCTAACTCCTCTAGGTATAGTTCCCTTATAACTATAACTACCAAAATTGGCTTTGTTCTTTATCTATGGCTATTTGAAATAAGTCTATTACCATCTAGGATTCATTCAAACATAGCTTCACCATTAAAAGTACCTTCAACTTGTTTCTTACCATTTTAAGTCATGTTGTACATATATAACCTCCTCTTACTATCATATGATTACCAAAAGTTTTGATTAATCTAAAGTTGGTTCCATTAGCTCTTTTAGGTTATTTTAAGCCTATTCAACTTTAATGCAACTAAGAATTATCATTCCAACCCCTACTTACCAATGGAGGTCAAAGCTTGCCTTTATAAACACATATTTATATTTTAACTTATACTCATCATTTTAAGACATATTCCACTTACATTCATTATATGAACACATGTTCTAGGATTTTTATGAATAAAAGAAAAACCAAACCCTAATATCTCCTTTTGGCTTAATCATATTTGAAGAAGAGGTCAAGGCATTTTTCTCATCAATTCAAGCTATAGTTTCCATATCTATCACTTACATCACATACGCACAAAATCATTGACACAATAGTAGTTTTTGGGAAGACTTAGATGTCTCTATATGACATATAAATATCATGTCATCAAAATATTCAAGAGCATCAAGAGATGAATTACATATATATATATATATATCTAGGTAACCAAAAAACATAATTAACCCAATGCAGAGTAAGAATCAATCAGAAATCCTTATGAGGAGATTTAGAACCTTTGGAAAGTTAGAAGATGCTCTAGAATCGTAAAATACCAAAAGAAGAAGAATTAATGGAATAAATTGTTAAAAATGCAACCAATTATTTGTCTTTGAAATTCTTTCCATAGAACCTCTTATAATCATTATGAGAAGGCTTAGGGAGGTTGGAAATTCAAGAACACATCTTGGGACACTAGAGACCTATTTGGTCGAGAAACTTCCTCTCCCATTCCTTTAATTTTTGTTTCCAAAACTTAAAACAAATTGCATAATGTGGAAGAGGAGATTGATTATACCTAAATTTTATAGTGATTGGTGACCTCTAACTAGATGAAAACAAAGGAAGAAGATGAAAAGAGCTTGAAAAGCTTCTATGGAATTTAGAAAGAGAAAGAGTGAACTTGAGAGATTAGAGTGTGGTGAAATGAGAGAGATGAGGAGATAAATCTCCTTTATTCATTCTCTAGGTTGCTTAGCCTTAATGACTTAGCAAGCAAGTTTTGTGATGAACTCACTAAGTTAAGGATAATGTGGTCATTTTGCATTTAGGGATATTTTGGTCATTTTACCCTTAAGTTTATTTAGAAGGATGTTTTGGTAATTTAGCCTATGGGCAATTTAGTCATTTTATAACTTAAAATTAATTTATGGAATCTTAACTAAAATAAATGAAAAATCCAATATTATCCATCAATAATATTAAAATATTATTATTTTGTCCTTACCAGGTGCCATACCCTAATAATCAAGGGAAACAAATGGGAGAAACTACACCTCTGAAAAGCTAAAGCACAAAAATGCTTACTACTTGAAGGAATAATAGCTATATTAATGTCAAAAAAATTTGAGAATATTCCTACAAACACTAGAAGACTGTAGAATGAAAGCTTGTGGTCACACCTAGTTAGAAATCAAAGGAATGAAGGGATAAAAATTATTCTTATATAAACTCAGGAAAGGCTTTAGTTTGAAATTAGAAAGGAACAAACCATAATGTAAGGATTTAGGAAATTAGAAGAAATACCCTCATTTTCTATGAAATTTGAAATCAACATGACCTTTCTTGTGTTTAAACAAAATTACATAGACCCCTATTCTATTTATAAAGCATATATTTGACCCTATCAGGTCCCATAAATCAGAGTTAAGCATAAATATCAATGAGATCTTGTCCTTATTCCTTTAGGGGAATATGTATACACCTTATTGTGAAACTATTTTCTTGGAAATATAATGTAGCAGATTGATTTCTTTAAAACTTAATTGATTAATTATGTAAGCAACAGATCAATATATTGAATTGATGTTATGCACATTGTGAAATATATCAAAATTGATTATTGAATAACAAAATGCAAAAGAGTAGAAGAAAAAGTAAGTAAGACCACAATTTTTAAAGTGGTTCAACTTCACCTAAAACCTCAGATGAAGTCTACTCCACTTGGATAATCCTCAATTGTATCACCATTTCAATTAAAAGAAAAATAATTAGGATTACCAGGCTCTTGAACTACCAGTGCAACATACATAAGAATTTGTAAGGATCTTACTAACCTAGAAAATTTAACAAGCTCTTCTACACCTAAACAAGATTTCTATAAAACCTAGAAATCTCAAGAACAAAAACAAAATCAAGATAAGAATACAATACAAAATTGAGAGCTAGTCTCAATTACCCTTTATGAAATCTACATAATTTGATCTTCAATCGATTTGATTTTGAAAAAGGATGAGGAAGGAGATAATCTTGCTAAGCACTGAGATTTCTCTATTTTTCATAGTTGAAAGAGAAAGAATAAGATGTAATCATCTGAAATTTAAGGTAGTTAAGGCTATTTATAACTATTGTAATCGACTCTAACAGAATAAATAACTTTGAGTTTGTGAATTAATTCAGAGTGGTTACAACTATTTTCCATTAATGAATTGATTTGGTAACTAAATCTTTGTCTATTATGAACAGATCTTGAATCGAATCAGGAAAATTTTCCAACCTTCGGTAAAAGAATTTTTCAAAAACTTATTTGACGAATTGATTGGTGTAACATCCTAGTTATTTATATGTAAGATATCTAATAAAGATAATTAGGACTTGTAATCTCTCAATGGTCAAAAGAAACCTTAACTAGTATAAAAGAACTAAATTGGAGAATTTAGTAATTTCTTTATGGAGGATTTTCCTGAGTGTACAAAGTCTAGCTACTTAGAGAATTAATTAGATGAATGTAAAATGAATTATTTAAGATAAATGTGACACCCTAAGTTAGTTGGCATGTGAGATATTTAATGGGGATA
>JANHAO010012029.1:0-16613 GCA_026873985.1 Saraca asoca | reverse complement strand
GAAGGTAGTAAAATCTGCCACAAATTGAGTAATACATCAGAAAAATGAACCCTTTATTACAAAATTCAAATGCTAATAGATACCCAAGTTGCTGAAAGTGCCTGAAACTGGAAGAAACACACACACAAGTATATTTAAGGCAGACCACACCATTAAGGGAATCAGTAACCATAAAGGCAAACAATTTTACAAAACCATTTATTGGAAGGGTGGTGAGGCCAGAACAGATGAAGTGATTAACTGATGTTTAGCGTCAACTGCCAGTCTGCCATACAGGAAGAAAGTGCGACCCAATAAAAGAAGATCATCCAATTAAAAACACGAAAATTTATAGAAAACATTTTGCATCACTCAATTCCACCGTACACAAGAAAAAAAAAAGGTCATAAAAATGCAACACTGATAATCAACCTTTCTAAAGTACAGATGATGGATCAAAGTACAGAAGTCAAAAGAAACAAAATCACAAACAAACATTCAAAAACAAAATCTAGTGATAGTGCAGTGAAACTAAATTTCAGAAAAAGACTGAATGCTGAGAAAAAAAATAGTAGAAAACAGAGAAAAATGAAAGAAATTCACCTCAGCACATGAAACAAAAGGATGGCGAATTTTGAGAAGCCAATTTTTCCTAAGCATAGCCTTCAGTTGCCTCCTTGCAGTTCCCATTTTCTGCAAAACCCTAGAAAGATTTTCAGAGAGTGATGGTTTTGCAGAGAAAAGCTTTCAGGTGGGATTTGAAAAGAAGAGGAAGAGGTAATGGTGGCGAGGGGAGAAACACAGAGAGAGAGAAAATGGACACGGACACTTTGTGCTTTTTAGAGGTCAATAACTGATAAAGTTGGCTTCCGCTATTTTTTACGTATTAATTTTATTTGGCTTTGTAAATCAGGTGAAATAATATTTTGTATGCGATACGATCCAAGACACACAGTGATAATGTAAGGGGCAAAATATTTATTTAATTTAGGAAAATACATGAAGTTCCATTTTTTACACGTTTTCTCCGTTTTCGTTGAAGTTACGCAGTCGTACAGCACTCTCTCGTGAGAAAAGAGATAAGGCACGAGATATCAAGAGATCTATGTCATAAATCATTTTTTAAGGAAAGACCAATATTTGGAAAAAAATAGATAAATTATTTGTTAAAATAATTAATTACATTATAATAATTCACTAAAGATTATCTTTTAATTTCAGAAATTTGATTCAAATGACATCTAATATTTTCTAAAAATTTGTCTTTTTTACATTTCTGATTTATTTCAAATCCTTATGCACATGACTTTAATAAATTAATCATTCTTACGATTATATTTATTTATTAATATTTCTATCATGATATATTGAAAAAAGAGCCTTTTTTAAGTTATTTAGTATCTCTTAAATTAGTGGATTATATGGCCAAATTTTAAGTAATGATAAAATTAAAAATGGAACAAATGGTATAGAATATCTCTTGATCAAAATATTTCTATTTCGCTTAAAAAAAATTATAGAAATTAAGTTTTCTTAATCAATATAGGTGATATTAAAAATGAAACAAACAAAAAATATTGGCCCTGTATGGGAAACTATTTTTTTATTTTTAAAAATAGTTTTTTTATTTTTTTATTCTGTAAAAATAAAAAAAAAATCTGTTTGGCAACCTGTTTTCAAAAACTGTTTTTTAAAAACTATTTTCTAAAAGTGTAACTAAAAAACAGTTTTTAGGAAACAGTAAAATAGTGTTTTCCCTTATTTTTGTATATAGTTGTTTTCAAATTTTGTTCAAAAATAAGAAGAATACTTATTTTTATTAATGGCAAAGTTGTAAATAATATTAAATATTTTTTTTAACTTCAAAAATAAAAAAAACACATGTTTTCAAAATTTACATCCAAACAAATTTTTTATTTTTTGATTTTAAAAAAAATAATTTTTAAAAACACTTGAAAACACTTCCAAACAGGCCCATTATATATTTCTTATGTTTTGTTGTACTTTATTTCCCCAACTTATAAACACAACATAAATGCCATTCTATATATGTGATTCTAAATTTTAATTTCCTTTCAAAAATATTGTATTTATCCTTTCATAAATACGAGCATTTTTTTTTAGGAGATTGAAATTTTTTATTTTAAGACAATGAAAGGAACTTAAAAATAAATTGACGGAATGGTTCCACCAAAATTCCAACCAATATGCATACAGAATTCAATGTATGTAGGGCATTCATGTACTTTTGATCAGTCAATCTTAAGACGGAAATATTTCGTTTTCGGATGTATTGATGTGACCATTGATTAGTATACCTCCAAAATTAAATGGACTTATAGGATGTGGGATTAAGCCATAAAAGGGTTGTTTTTTAGCATAATTAATTATAAAAATTAATTTTAAGAAATTAACTGAGAAAATCTAGTAACATTATTAAAAAATAAATATAAAATAAGTTATATTTTATAACTTTTACTTTGAAATTAATTTTAATTTTTAAAGATTTTCATAATTGATAAATAAACAATAAAACATATTATCTTAAATACTAAAATCAATTTCAAGACCTAAAAATGATTTTAGAGGGTTCAAAATTTTATAAAACACGCATATAGTCTATTAATCAACTTAGATTAAATCTTCACATAATCTTGATTTTAGTTGACGTTTTCTCTGCAAAATTGTACTCCTTTGGTAGTCAAATACTGTGTGAATTTATTTATTCGTATTTCGACTGAGACAAATATAAATCATTTGTTTTTATTCTATTAATTCACAAAATAATTTTCTTTTTTATTATAAGAATTGCTGACGGATTAAATTTTACACATATAAAAATTTAAAATCATAAAATTTTTCAAAAAAAATCTAATGTCACGTGAAATAAAGACTCCCCAATTTAAAATAATTTTCAGTCAGCTAATGCCAACGAGAATGATTTTAAGTTTCATGTGGGATGATTATTTTATGTATCTATATAGTCATTTAATTAAATGTAAATATAATAGCTCCAAGACATATGACGAATGAAAATGTGTCTTGGTCGGTTATAATATAATGGTTATGAAGACTGTTTAAACAAATAATGGTGCGTGACGATTGGCCGGGGACAAAAAGGGTATTGTCAGTGTCTGCGGGTTTGGTGCAATTGCATTATGATTGTACATAAAATATTATTATATATTAAAAAATTATATCTTTAGAATTTTTTGAAATATTTTTAAATTTAAAAAATTTACAGTTATGCTGATAAGGTTGCAATGTTTTATATTTGTTACATGTAAAGTCCATAAAATATTATAACATTTTATAAAAATTGTGAAAAACATAAAATATTTTAATATAAATTGCAAGTTGTTTATGAAACTTGCCAAAAAGTGAGCTGGTGCTTCGAAGCATTATTTAATATATATATATATATATATATATATTTATTGTTAGTTGAGCTTAAAGTGATAACACTAGTGTTGAGGCCAACCAACCTTCCTGTCTTCCAAAGAGGATTATGCATCTTAGGTTAACCTTCTATGTCTTTTTTAAACTAAATTGAGATAATCATCTTTTAAATATAATAAATTTATTTTATTAGGAAAAAAACAAAGCAACATATAAATAAGCAAAAGATATGGAAAGCAAAAAAATTTCAAAATATGTATTTAAACTTTATAACTTGAATGTTTTTACTGTAAAGTTGACATAATTTATGAGTGGACTAATTTTTTTTATAACAGATGTGTTAGTTTAAATAAAAATTTGTCCAATGTATAATAAACACTAATTTATAAAAATAAGCAAGTATAATATTATTCTATTAATATTCAAACTTATTGTAGGTTAGAGTATGTAGTGCGGAAAAAATAGTATATAGATTTTTTGAAATTATTTCATGTTACTTAATTTATTTTTCAAATAAATAATTTTATATTTTCATCACATAAAGCTTTAAATCTCATCAAAATCAAACATAATTCATTTAGAATAATGATTATTAAAAAAATTTTATTGAAGTTGCTCACTGCTAAACCATATTTAAAGGTTTAAAATAATGTTATTGATTTGGGTTTATTATTATGTAAGTGTGGGTACGTGCCATATAACATACACACACGAAATATATCATATCGCTTGTAAGGTTTGTTTTGTCAAAAAAAAAAAAAATCCGTAAATAGTTTTATTTATTTGCATTTATAGTTATAGAAAATTAAGATTATCAAAAATCTTTATTTAACTAATGTTATATGTGGGAAGTAAGACATAAAATAACATCTACTATTTTTATAAAAGAAGTTGGTTTTTCCCACTATTTCCTTAATTAAAAGGCATATATGTGACAAAAAAATTCTTTTCTTATATATAAATAAATAAAATTTTTTCTATGAAAAATGTTTTTGACAAATAAAGGGACCTTTAGTAATATATGGGAAGTTCTTGTATATTTTGATTATAATACATATTTTTTATTTATATTTTTAACTTTTGTAATTTTTAATATTTTAAAAATTGAAAATTAAATTTTTGATGAATATAAATCTTACCAAACAAATGAATAAATGACAAAATTAATAATTAATATTTATTTATTAAGTAAATTTTAAAAATACATGATATAATCTAAATCAATAATCATGCAAATAAAACTAACCTTTTATGTTTGGAAACCCTAACATCTAAGGTATTAAACCGATAGATCAAATTAGAACATATCAAAATTTGCAAACTTAATCCGTTTAAATTTACTTTTAAATAGACTTGTGAATCTATAGTTTAGGTGCTATTATAAACATTTTCCAAAAGCATATTTTGGGTCAACCAAGATCCAATAGGAGATATAATTAGTCAAATGGAGGCTCAAATAAGAGTTTAAGGTCATTGAGCGAAGACCCCAAACGTTGAGCGTGAGTCGAAAACATCTCACAATGCCACAAGCAGAGAGCGCAGTTCGCTGAGAAGACTTTCAACCCCTTAGTGAGAAGTCTACCACCTTCAAATAGAACAACTAAGTAAGAATGGCAAAGTCGGCCAGAACCACCAACTCGCTCAACTTTCAGCTCACACCACCAAAAATGGATACTTGTACGGAGCCTAGTCAGCAATTCAAGATATACGTCTCCAACTGACAGTTCAGCCTCCAAATCTACACATTAACTTCCCGGAAGTCTGACAATGATTTGCCCAGTATTAATTACCTAACGCCAAGCATTAAATGCTCAAAGCGGCGGAGATAATCATTATGTTGTTTATGAAATTACACTTGTAACCCTCCCTCTTTCTATAAATAGGAGAGGAAGGCCACCGTAAAAGAGAGAGGAAGTTTACACATATAAAAACTCTGCCAAAACATATAGGGGGAACTATACATTAAGAGAAAACATTGCCATTGTATCCAAGCTTTGTAAAATCATCTTCCTAGGGGATAATCAAAGAGCAACGTGAACGTAGGGGCCAACTTGATTTTAGCCGAACCACGATAAACTCTTGGTGTTGCTATTTCTTCTTCTCTTTTATCATCTTCCTTTTTCCTTTTTCTATCATACTCTACTTGCAGCTAAGGATAACATTGAACTTAAACCAATTGACCGAATTTGGTGTCAACAGGTGCCAATCTATTTTTTTATTTTAAAATTTCTAATAATTAATTTATATCTCAAAAATATATATCATTTGTACTGGTGCATTTAATAATTATTAATTTCATTAATTATACTTTTTTTACATCTTTTCCAAAATTTTTAAATAATAATTATTTAAAAATAAGACTTGATTAAAAAAAAATCTAAAAAGGGACTAACCTATGAATTGTCTCACTTCCGCATGGGCTCAATCTATTTCGATCGTAGCCTATAAAGTCTAATCTATTTAAACCTTTTTTTAAATGGGATTTCAAATGCCTAATTTAATTCACTCCAAAATGCCAGTTAACCTATTTGATCCATAAGTCTCAAGCCTGTTTAACACCCTAATAGCAACTTCTATTTATTTACAGTTTCATTGTTTTTTTTTTTCTCAAATTGTTCAAAATAGATCTCAGTTCTTATGATGACACTCCAATCACGTATCTGAGGTTTCCCAAGCTTTGAGTTGACCATGTTTCCAACCATTTCCAAAGCCAAGTTTTTGCATGATTAATCAATGGACTATCGAATTTGGATTACACCTTCCGAATCAAATTACTTGATTGCTTCTTGCACTATTTGTTTAGGGCTTTTAATTAAGAAAAGTCAACCAAATCATCTTAGCTTTAAAAAGAGTTTTTGTTAGAAAGCTTTGGATGTAAGAATGATAAAGAGGAGTATTTGTACGAAGAAAAGAAATTGAAGCCTTCGTTAGGCTTTGAATTCGAGCAACCAATTTGTAATGGTATAAAGAATGCATTGTTTACTTTAGTTTCCAAATCAAAACAAATTTGAGGGTAGTTATCTTGAGAACTCGCATTTGACTCGTATATTATTGGTGATTCAAACAACAATAGATTTTTGTTCTTTACTATTTTGACAATTTTACTTAAAAAAAATTAATTTTGAATGTAATTCTAGTCTTTATAAAATTTTGATTGTGTTTATTTAAAATAATCTACTTTAGTTATCCTAAATATTTAATTGCAATAACTTTGATCTTACCATATAATTTCCACTCAGGTCTAACAGAAATACTGACTTAGAATTCGACTTGGCCTTTTAATAGCAAGTTTTAATATTAGGGGTATTTAATTTTAGTAAATGTTTCCTATTTTTATTTCTTATTTTCATTTATTGAAAATAATTTTTATTTTTAAAATTTTAAATTTTAAAAAACTTGTTTGATTTAGTTTATTGTTACTATTTTTAAGAAATAAAAATAATGAAAATATATTTAATTTATTTATTTTTAATTAACTAAAAATTTTAAAAAATTACAATAATATCACCGTATTTTCAACTTTTAAAAACAAAAATGATGAAAATAATTTTATTTTATTTTCAATTTTCAATCAATTTTAAAAAATATTTTTAAAAAATATTTTCAACAAAATAAAATTAAACATATTTTTAATCTTATTTCTTGTTTTCATTAAAAATAAAAAGAGGAAATACTAAAATCAAACACCCCCTTTAATATACAAATTCAATTAGCAAACAAGGAAATTTCCTAAAATTCTGATTCTTACCTTATTTTGTCCTAAATTCCAGTGAAAAAGGGAAGTGAGGGAAATTTTCAAATTCAATGATTTTCTTATCTTTAAAGTAGACACATAAATCTCAACTCAAATTCAAAATCAAAACATTTACCTTACTAAATTGAACAACGGAAACTGTGAAAAAGGAAAATCAAATCTTTTCTACAACAAAGGATGAAGGAGATTTTAAATACACAACCCCTTTAATTTGAGAAATTAAAGAACGTAGAGCTTTTGAGGGATAAAAACAACTATCTTTTTTGATTCAAAGAGGAATACCAAAAAGAGGGGAAAAATGGAATATTTACTAGAAATTTATGAGAAATTTTCAAAAACAGTAAGAAAAAACCTAAATCTCGATTATGAAAACATCTAGCTTTCGAGAATCCCTTCGCAGTTTGGTTTTAGATGATTTGAAAGACAAACTAGAAAATAATAACTTGAAAGATTGTTGATTAAAATGAAGGGATTCAAAGAAGCGGGATACAACAGAGAGAGGAAGGAGATAAAGATTAGCAAGCATAGAGTAGTTGTCTCATTTCGTTGAGGATTCCTTCTCAAAATATTCTGCTGCTTTCCTTATTAGAATTTTGCCAAAGAACCTGAAAAACCATGCCAAGGAAGGGCCTGATGAGGAAGAAAGAGATGCAGATAAAATATTTAGGAATCAGGATTTTGAGATTTTACTTGTTTTTATATGAATTTGCAAATTAATAGCTGATGATAAAAAGTCACAGTGAAAATTATAAGCCAACTCAACATTTTCGTTAGCCACTTGACGGAAATTAGATGACAGGATTAAAATTAAATCAAGAAAAATAAAAATAGATTATTTTAAATAAATGGGATCAAAATTGAATGATTTGTATTTTAGAAAATCAAAATTGTATATAAAAAAAGAGTAACTAGTAACATTAAATATGAAAGTAGAACAAAAAGGCTATTGATTTGGAAACTCATGTTCAAGATTTGAAATCGGTATTGTTATTTAGCCCATTTATTTTCTTGTGCGTAAGTTCAAGTACGTTTCTCTTCCGCTTTGTCCACAGTCTTCCTGTCAAAAGAAAAAGAAAGTAACAATCAGAGAATATAAGAATTTTTCACGTTGGCCGGCTGATGGGGTTGGTGCGTGCTCCAAGTTGGAATGGCAGGTGACTTTGACCTGTCAGAATTGGCGAGCCTCCGAGCGACTAGACACTGTACGCCGCAAGAAAACTCGACATCGGATGAGAAATAGAGGTGAAAACTCGACTTGAGAAAGTCCAAAGCCACGAGAAGTTGATCGTATTTAAAATAATGAATAATACTTTTTTAACGACTCAAAAGTTATTTAATACACTATTTTGAATTTGAAAACAAATATAAAAAATAACTTTTAAGACTAATAAGAGATATTATTATACTACTTAAAATTTCAATTATAAATAATGCTTTTATGTATTTTCAAAGATTTACTATTCATTTTCCGAATTTTTTTATAAAATTTTGATATGTATTGAAAATCTTATCTTTTATACAAAAGACTTTATATGTGAATACATAAAATTATTGATTCTATCAACAAAAGTTAAATAATAAAATTAAATTTTATCTTAAAAAGTTACTTATTGAACTTAAATATGATTCATTGTCAATGAAAATAAATTATATATTATTATATTATTAAAAATTATTAATTTTTTATTGTTAATAAATTTTTTAATTACTTATTTTTTTAATAACATAAGATATTTCATTTACTGACAATGTAAAAAATTTTATATTGATAATAAATTAAATTTAAAATATTTTATAATGTAAAAAATATATAAAATTACCTATACAAAATTATTCAAATGCCGCGGAAAAATAACATACATAATATAAATCTCTTTTACATTAATCCATCTTTTTGTTTGTCCCTTTCTTGTCCTCGACCTAAATTAAGATTTAAGACATATTCTCCTCTTCGTTGGAAGTTAACCTATCATCCAGATCTTATTATTACCTCTATAACAAAATAAAAAGTAAAACGAAAATAAATAGCATAAATATCGAATTAATTTGGTGGGACCTAACTTTAATTTTCTTCTAGAAAAAGAAAAAGTTCGAGGTTGGTATCAACTTGCGCTATACACGCGAGGGTGTTAATGTTAAAAAAGGTGGAAGTTTCCTCGTGAATCTGGTCCATAGTTTTGTGCGCATCCCAATTGCGATACTTGGTGGGGCCCTGAAATTAATGTTTTTCTTTGGTGGGACCGTAGCTTACGTGTCTGATGGCACGACTTCTGATATCCTGAGTTAGAAAAATTACATATGCATTTATTTAGTTCATACATTTTGGCATAATTTAAATCAGCAGTGCACCTATTTGTGACCAAAGTAACTGTGAAAATTATTTATAATTTTTTTATTTAAAAAACGGAACAACGAATCGATCATAAATTTAAGAAAAAATATTTTTATTGTAAGAATTTTTTTTATCAAAACATTCACTTTAAAAAAAAAAACAAACGTAGAAATGATGGGAATGAGATTTGAAGTATAAATTATTTATATAATTAATTTATATGCTGAAGTGTAAATTTATTTACCCATATAATCAATTTGAACAAATAAAGTGAATAAATAAGCAAAGTTGAGTCAAAATTTTATACTTGTGTAATAAATATCAATTTTTTTAAAAATAAATATATATTTTTTATTTTTAAAATTTTATTGAGTGATAAATTATTTCTTTAAATTTTACTATATCTTTAAACTTAAAAAAAATTATAAATCACCTCCTCAAAGTTTAAAGTTCGAGAAAACTATGAAAATATTAATTTTTTTATTAATTTTAATTCTAAATTAAAGAATATATTAAGAGACTTGTTTCTTTAACTATGAAACATAAAATTTAAATTAAATATCTTATTTTATCATTAACATATGAATTTTATAATATAAGTGTAGAAAATATTTAAAATCAATAATACAATTAGTGCCGACTTCATGTTTTATACGAGGAGTTATAACTTCAATAATATATATATAATATATTTATTAATTTATGATTAAAAATAATAATTAATTAATATTTTTATAATTTTTTTAAATTTTAAGAAGATAATTTATAATTAATTTAAATTTTAATGGTATAATTTGTATATTTCTAAAATTTATGAACATAATTTCCCGGTTACTGAAATTTTAGTGATGTAAAATATATTTTTTTTAAAATCTAATGTATACTATTACTCAAATTTAATTACAGTTAGTGGTTAGTAACTATAGATGAATGTATTTTATGCTTTAAAGCATTCTTTGATGATTATTTTATCAAGAATATATTTGATTTCGAACAGCCTACTGCGAAGAAAAGTCAGAATAAAAACAAAAGCTACTGCATATGACTTATGCTCCGATGATAATTTTGAAGCATAAATCATTATGAAATACCTTAAAGCTTGACTAAACTTAATATCTATACCAAACATGGATTGATACGGGTAAGATGAGATGACACTTCGATTAATGGGATGGACCCTTTTTAATTGTTTACTTGGTTGGGCCCACATTTCACCATAGATTTGGGCTTTTCTTCTTGTGTGGTTAACGTAAGGACTACGAAGAAATTTGAAAACGAGAACCAATGATCAAGAAAGAAAATTACAAAAAGGAAAAATAACAGAAAATAAACAGAGGATGAGGAGAGAAATGGAATGACACCTAATGGAAGCCAAGTACAACAAAAAGTCAAGAGCCTACCAACTCCCAACACTCCAAGTAGCCCCTGAGAGCTTAGGCAGTTGTACCAGTCATTCAAAGTCCACATGAGTAAGAAGAGAATAATTTAAGCAACAATGCTACTTATATTCATGTTCGGGTCTTCATATCCGATCCACATTTTTCTCAAACGATAATCATTATAAAAAAAATATAAATAATGCTATAAGACGTGAGAATGTTACAAGAATACAAACGTAAAAATAATATTTTAGTGATTTAGGTGAAATTGACTTTTAATGTAAAAACCTAAAACATTTTTTTTTCTTGTTATTTAGAGTTCACACTTAATTTAGAAGTGGTCTTGATTCAATTGTGAAATTCTAATTGCTTGGATCGACATAGTGAGATTGTTAGAATCTAATTATTCTAAATAAAAATTGTGATTGCTTGGATACTTGATTCAGTGTAACCGATCCAAACTTATTTTCATAGGATTTTGTTTCATTGAACACTAAGGAAAAGTTGCGTGTTTTTGTAAAAAAGTTGTAACTTTTTTATAAAGCAAATTTTTACGTAAATTTTGTGATTTTTTCATAAAAACTAGCAAGTGTTTAGAATGTAAGGTTACAAGTTTTTCATAAAATCTTACAATTTTTTAATAAAAAAAATTGTAACTGCTACAACTATATTTTAACATAAAAACTTTTGGGACTTTATGAAAAAGTTACAAACTTTTATAAAAAATATTACAATATTTTATGACAAACTCGTAAGAATACACATTGATAGGAATTTTTTTGAGTACACGTCGAAGATGTCCTAAATTTGCATTTCTAATAAGATCAATTTTATGATGCATCAAGGAAAAGTTGATGCATGGATGAGCTGAGTTGAGAAAGGCTGTGAGCTATTGGATTGGAGTATTTTAATATTTGTATAAAAATCATTGCCTGTGTTGCTTTTTGAGTTTTGGATATTTGTTTTGGTCCATTTGAAGCAAATAATGGTCATTCTATGTTAGTCTTTACTATGATACTCATAATGTGCCCCTAATTCAAATAATGGTCATTCTATGTTAGTCTTTACTATGATACTCATAATGTGCCCCTAATTGCATGCTACCATGTGTCTTAGTAACTTTGTATTACTAGTTGCTAAATTTCCTCGACCAATTTAGATAGATTTTGGTTGACAATTATACCTTTCACTGCTAATACAAAGCTTGTGTTGAGTAACTGTCATTACCTGCAAAACAAACCAAATAATGGTAGCCTAGATTGATGGAGCCTTAATGCAAATTGACAATTGAAGAGAGAAGAGGAAAAAGTAACAAGAATCTTATTTAACGTTGCATTAAAGGGCTTTCATTTATTGACGATTTGTTGGCGGAAGAAAGTGGAGGAAGTGCACATTCTTTTCAGAAGCTAAACTATGCATTGC
Source organism: Saraca asoca (assembly GCA_026873985.1). Taxonomy (NCBI): domain Eukaryota; kingdom Viridiplantae; phylum Streptophyta; class Magnoliopsida; order Fabales; family Fabaceae; genus Saraca; species Saraca asoca. Next base: position 4,348 of record JANHAO010012029.1, on the reverse strand, counting down.
AATAGAGGTAAGAAAGGCCAACGTGTTATTCAAGGTTGAAGTTTTCCTTCATTCTGATTCTTCTTGAAACATTTAGAATGAAGATATACTCCTGCACCACTTTCAAATGATTGTAACTTTTATAAGTGTGCTAGTAGCTTTCTTAAAGTCCAATGGTAACTCGATGGTAACTTTCCTAAGAAAAGGAAAATATGTTGTGGTAGTAATTTTTTAAACAAGACAACTAACATTCTTAAAATTACATAGTAAGCTTGGAAGGTAGTAACCTGATGGTAACTTGATAAACCCAATGGCAATTAACTTTGTTTATTTACTACCTAACTTTACTCAAGTTAGTTGCCTTGTTTAGAAACCTTACTATTATAAGTTACTTGCCATTTGGTAAGAAAGTTGTCTTCAGACTTGAGTAAAGTTACTAAAATACCTTAAGAAGATTATAATCCATTGGTGGTGGTGTGGAACTTGGTGCCTATGATGGTGTGGGAAATATCCTTACCCGACATACATTTGTTTGGAACGAAGCATTTGAAAAAAGGAAGGTTGAAATCAACTTTTTGTTTGAATCTTTCCAGTTTAATTTGTTCCATTGGAATGATTAAATGTTTGCCATTCTTCATCATTCCTATTGGAATTGAAAAAAATGTAGGAAAAACTTAGAGATTGTTTTCACAGACGTTAAAGTTTGTATCCATGAGGTTTGAGACAATAAGAATGGTTAGCTCAATAGGAATAGTAACTGCACTAAACTAGTGTAGTAATGTTAGTATAGTGGTGTAGTAATTTTACTATCATTGACCAAACTCATTAATTGTAATTTTACTAAACTACCCTAGTAATGTTTTTTTATGTAAAATATCTCTTGTTAAATGAAGAAGAAGCAAAGCTATGATAACAATGAAACAAAGTAGACGTTATGGTTTGTTATTGCTAGCTAATTTCTATTTGATGCTTCAAGCTTGTCATTGAAAACAGTGTATGGTTGACATTTGTATTGCATGTCTTTGCCTAAAAAATAAATACAAAATTTGACATCTTCTAAAATCAACAAGTTTTTTTACATCACAATGTTTGCTCTGACTAAACTACATTACGACTAGTGTGAAACTAAATGAGTTAACACAAAGAATGAATATGAAAAGAAAGATTATTTATCTTTTGGTTGATTTGACATGGAATCTAGACATTGAACTTCATCTGGATGGAGGATGGTCATTATGCATCCCATGTGATGAATGAAAGCTAGAACATGGAGGATGATGTTGCAATAACTGTTGATTATAGAGGAAATGAATGAAGCTTGTCATGACAAGCCCAGACATGAGGCCAATACAGAGAGAGAGACTAGGATTAATGGTATAGCCATTGCTTATATAATGGCCCTGGAATTTGTCACCATAGAAGAAGCATAGAGATGGTATATGTTTTGAGTGAAATTTGGAGCCCCTATAGAAGACCTGGACAACTATAAAGCTCTAGCTTGCTAAAGTGCTAGAAGTGTGAAGCCTCAGCTTGCGTGATCAGCAACCTTCTTCACGCGAGCTTGTTTCAGCGAGAATAAGCTTGGTCTCAAAAAAAGGCAACAACGACCTCCGACTAGGGGTTCTGGCTTGCCAAGAATGACTTTTCACCCAGGAATCCCATGAGTAGGAGACAAGTGTATGACACACCTAGAAAATAAAGGTCCCATCCACAGAATGCAATCTGCAGTAGCTAAATTGAAAGATATGCTTTGTCTTGTATGAACACTATATGATGTAATATATTTACAACTTATAAATTTACTATTGTAACCTCATCCCCTCTATAAATAGGAAGAAGAAGCATTTTGTAAGAGAGGCACACTTTGCTATAAAGCTCTATAGAAATTCTTCCGTATCAATACACTGCTGTGGACGTAGGGTCTAGTACTATCCGAATTTGGTCGAATCACGTTAAAAAGGCTTTGCATTCCTTGTTATTCTCCTTCTTCTTACCTTATTGCATTTATCTACTAGGATTTTGAGTCCTAAAAGAACCTTTTCTATTGGCTGGATTCTGGTAGAATCAAAATCCACCGTCAGCATTTTTGGCACCATCTGTGGGGACTCATCTATCTTTTGGTCTATTTTTTGTTGTAATGGCAAAAGAAAGAGCTACCAGAGCTTTGAATGCATTGGTTAATCCTCCAAAAGGTCATGTGTCCACAACGGACTCCTCCACCACTCCTGTTATAGGTGTTACTTCTGGCTTGTCCCTAACTAACTCTTTTCAGCCTGCTGTCGTTGCCAATGGCACTGATGGAATGCAGACCTGACTTTAACACCAGGAGAAACTAGAGAATATGATGGGAAAGCTAACTAGAGCAGTCACAATGCTAGTACAAGTGCAAGGTGTGCAAAAGCAGACTGAGATCCTAACATCTGAGAATGTTCACCAATAGTAAGCTGGATGTTCGAGCAGGGCCAATTGAGAGAATTCCCCAACTCGTTGTTTGTAAAAACAATCTCTAAGTTGTGATTCCCATAATCATGAGGATCAAAGGGTCTTGCAGTCTTCTAGCCAATAGTCTGAGGCATGGTACCTATTATTGGAAGAATTGTATCAAAAGATGAATCAGTTGGAAGAACGTCTTCAAGCTCTCAGTGACCGAGCTTGCTACGAGAACAAGTCACCATTCTCCATGGAGATCAAGACTTAGCCTCTCCCTCTCAAGCTCAAAGTCTTCGCGATTTCTCTATACAATGGGACACTGATCCTTATGACCACCTGAATGCATTCAACGTTTAGATGGATCTGTAGACATTGATCCATCAAGTGTTGGGTTTTCCCTGCCACGTTAGGAGGAATACCTCGGGCTTGGTTTAGAAGCCTCCCATCTTGCTCGATATGTAGCTGGGAAGAGTGTCAATAAAAATTTGTCAACCAGTACCAAGTGTTGAAGAGATAGCTTGTGCCACCTACCACCTCGCGATGGTCTTTCAACATAAGCATGAGTTACTGAAGGAGTACATTACCAGGTTCAAATTCAAAGTGAATTTAATGGAGAATCCATCCGATGAAACCATGTTGGCAACAATCTCTATAGGACTTCACAAAAATGGAAAGTTGTATAAGAGCCTGTACAAGTCCCTGGTTAAAGACTTAATCGAATTTTATGAATGGGTTGCCAAGTAGATTAAATGGGAAGAAACCTTTAACTTGGGAAAGTCTGAAATGAAGGATGATAAGGGTGGTTATGTTCAAATTAAGAAGAGAGGCAATGTGTATCTAGGTGATCGCCCTGATGTGCAGACTGCCAAGAGGTCCTGTAAGCCCAAGGGTAAGCGGCCTCAACTTTTAGCTCGCTATGAGTAGTACAGTATCCTATCAGACTTTTAGGATAGGATATTCACTGTAGAAAGAGAAAGGGAAGACTTTGAGAGACCTGCTCTCATACGAATCCTCTATAGGCAAAGAAACAAGCAAGAGTTCTATGCCTATCATAACGAGATTGGGCACGACACCTTGAATTGTCAGAAACTCAAGGACGCCATTGAGGACTTGATCAGGAGAAGACGCTTAAGAGAATACATGGTGTAACCTCTAGGCCAGCGATTAGAACGTCCCCAGCGGGACCATGGGCGAGAAGAGGCCCATACAATAAGAACCATTTTATGATATATTTTTTTAAGAAATTAATGAAAGTACTCTAACTTTCTGTCTAGATTACCTGAATAAGATTCTCAGAAGAATATTGTAATGAAAGTAAGTCATCCTTGATGCCAGTAGGGTTAGCCACTCATTAGGACATATATATCCAAGGTGTAGCTCTCATGCGACCTTGTGAAGTTGCCAGCTTTTTAAGCTGAGGCCCCTCAGAGCTCATTCTGGAGACGATTTGATAAAGTTGCTAGCTTTCTAAGCTAAGGCCCTCTGGAGCTCATTCTAGAGATGAATTAATGAAGTTGCTACCTCTCGAGTCTCATCCCGAAAACTATTGCCAGTATTTGAGCTAAGGCACTGGGGCTTATCCCAGAAACTGTTGCCAGCTTTTGAATTGAGGCGCTGGGGCTTATCCTAGAAACTGTTGCTAGCTTTCAAGCTAAGGCATCTGGGCTTATCCTAAAAACTGTTGCCAGCTTTCGAGTTGAGGCATTAGGGCTCATCCTAAAAATTATTGCCAGCCTTCAGGTTGAGGTTGCTGGAGCTCGTTCCAATATAATTGCAATTGTGTATTTGTAACTCTCATGCAATTGTGTGTTCATAGCTCTCATGCGACCTTCTATTAGGCATAGTTTTTGTGTAATTTATCCATACATTAATTATTTGCAAGATGCTCTATTTGAGCTTGTGGCTTACAAAGAAGTTTGGCCGATTGGCCATCCGAGCA
>JANHAO010012028.1:0-16735 GCA_026873985.1 Saraca asoca | reverse complement strand
CTTTAATATCCAATCCATAGAATGTATAGTTCTGGATGCGATAGGGCTCAATCAAATTGGCCTAGGGCACCCACCCAAACTAACACACATATCTAATAACATAAAATCATATATATATATATATATATGTGTGTGTGTGTGTGTGTGTGTGTGTGTGTGTGTGTGTGTGTGTGTGTGTGTGTGTGTGCATGTGCGTATCCACACCCATATACTTACATATATATATATATAGTCATACACTTGCATCATCACATTCTAGTATACTTAACTTAATTTTCCTCTACATTGTGAAACAAATCTTTTAACCTTTTCCTTTACTAATATTCTCTATTTCATTCAATTGTATTAACCATCAGACATGGCAGTGGCATAGTAAATTAATACAATGGCTACCTCAAGGTAGCAAGCAATGAGACCCTCAGGTCAATCAATCATAATACTAAATAATAGCTACCATGATCACTAGTATTAGGGCTCTCAAGTCAACTAGTCATAATGCATACATTTTAGTTTGTATGATTTACTGGCCTTGTAAGATAAACCAGTCACAAAGAATATCCATGATATTATGCAAGTCTAGAGGAAAAAAGTGATGAGGTTATATGGTCTTTAACCATATCATAACATATTGAATGTGCTTTCGGTATCCATATAGTTGTACCCCTCTACACCTTACCATTCTAATGTGTCACTAGCTATTATGACTATTACAGTGACTAATAAATCATTTTGATTCATATTCCTAGTCCATATATGTTTTTCCTTTCTTACTTTGTATTAGTCTCATACACAAGCATCTTTTTTATCAATTTATCTAATCCTTGAATTTCCTTAAGGAAATTATCATTTTACCCTGCTAGATCTATCTATCTTTTCTATGCTATCATCCCATCTCAGAATAATCTACTTCACTTTATTTGTAACCAAATGAATGAATTATTTAAAACATGGGAATTAGGAAAAGTATGAAATTATGAAAACTGCATAAAAATATTAAAATTATGGAAATTATAAGAGTCATGCAAATTATGAAAATAATGAAAAGTTAAATTTTCTAAAAATATCTAACTAAAGCTATGTTCTAACCTTATGCTAAGACATGTACAAAGCATACCCAGGCATACATACAAACAATGATGTAAAACATTTAATCATATAGCACAAATATAGTGAATTCTAAACTAAGCTATATATTTTCATAGTTATATCATATCCTATGACCTTTCATACTTATGTCATATCTTAGATATTTTCCTGTTCATTACATATCTTAAGCTTTTTTTCTTATATTCTAACACATAGAAAACTTTGGGTAATTTTTAAAATACATACACACACATATATAATTTCTAATAAAATGAAGCTAATTAGAGTAGAAACTCCCACTCATTTGATAGAGAGAATCTTCCCAAACATTCCTAAGTTGTCTGTTCAAATAAGATGTTGCTAAAGTGGAATCTCACAAAATAGATGAAATTCTCCAATTAAAAGTTAAAATTTAAGAAGAATGAGATGAATTAGCTAGATCTAACTTATAGTTCAATTGTTTTACCTAAAATTTGCATATTTAGACCAGGGATCCAAGCAAAACCTTTCCTAATAGGGTTTCAACCTTTTAAGAGTTTTGGATGCATTAGGATTCTAATTTTTTGGAATCTATATGTCTACGATTTTGTTAGACCTGGCACTGACTGATTGACTAGGTTATTGGACCTAGTCAACTAGTTCTATAGGGTTAGTTGACTTGTTGTCCCACCCTTGGAGGTTGACCATTCGACCCTCATGCTAATCCATAGAACCTATTTTTGAGTTTAGTTAGGTTAACCCTATAAGGTTGTTACAAACTCTCCCTCTTCAAAAAATTTGTCCTCAAATTGTCCTTTTGTACATTGCCCTAGAATGTCTACCATTTGAAGTCTTCCGCTTGACTTATTTTGATCCTTTATTCCGCTATGCAATTTGAATCTCACACTTTGAACTTAGTGATAAGTCCTTATTGTTTCTCTTTCTCTCTAGATTTTACTTACTTCTCGATCCTTAGCTCTTAACTTTTCTTCCATGATTCATAACCTTTCCATTCACCTATAACGCAAGTAACTTTCCCACTATCTTTATACTTCTTTTATTCTTGTTGCTTTGGCTTCAATACTTACAATTATTTTCTGTTGGGAAAATTAGATTACTATTGGGAAATTAGATTAAAAGCATCAAACATGCACAACAAAATTTTAAAATTTTCCTTAAGCCTAGCTCATGTTGCTTGTAAATTAATTCATAAAGTTTTGTATAATTCAAATAAGCTTAAAAGTAATGATTTAAATTATACCTTCTTAAGAGTTGTTTCTTGAAAATCCCTGGCTTTCAAATTCAAATTTGATCTCCAAGCAATTCCATAAACTCTAACAAGTTTTATGATAAAGTTTTTTGGATTATTTTTGAGCAACTCCTTCTAATTTGATCTCCAATACTTATGGTGATCCACATAAACCAATTAGATACAAAGCCTCCAACAATGTTCACATAATAAGTAGAGTAGGAAAATCAACTCCTTAGCTTAAGAGATGCTAACTCTCTAAGGAATCATAAATTCAATTAGCTAGGGTTGGTGTTTGAATGTAAAAAAGAGAAGAGAAGAGAGATTACACTGGAAGAGTTTTGGGTGACCAACACATATGCTAGGGTTTCACATTTGTGTGTGTTATGTGTTATAGGGTTGGTGTTTGAATGTAAAGAGGAGAGAGAAGAGAGATCACACTGGAAGAGTTTTGGGTGACCAACATATATGCTAGGGTTTCACACTTGTGTGTGTCATGTATTAAAGGGTTGGCATCTCTCCTGTTTAAATAGAAGATATCAAAATACAAGCAATAGAGGGGACCAAGCATAAGTGGTGCACAAGTTAGGATTTTCCTTGCTTGTGCCATCCACTTATCCAAGTGGTTGGATTGCATATAGGATTAATATTCTAAGCTTGTGTGTGCCCCCTTAGCACAAGGAGTCCATACTCTTTGCTTAGGTCATAATGAGTCCAAACTCATTAATCTTTATGCACCTTTTTTTTGTGTCTAGTAAGCCCAAACTCCTTTCCTAGGTTACTATGAGTCCAAACTCATAAACTTTCTTATGAAATCATAAAATAATTCTCAAATTATTTTAATTCATTAACTAAGACAACTTTCAAAGTGAGGAACCATTCCTTTACTTATGATATCTTCCAAAGTTAATATAAATATTCCTATAACATTCAAATATCAATATTGAAAATTTGCTATATTTAATAATTGCAATTGCTATTAAAATTATTGAACCATTGATTAATTAGTACTTCCAATCATATTAAAACATTAAATTAATCATTTCAAAATTCCAAGATATTCACTAATTTAATACTTGAAATCATAATATTTTGCATTCTAACTTTTTCTTTGACTTTCGATCAAAGAGATTCTATTGTATGTGACCTATTAGGCTTCCATGCATGTTAGCAATGAATTTATTTACAAGCTTTTGTAAGTTTAATTAAATCAAAACTCTTTTTAATTCAAACAAAATTTTCCTAAATTATTCAGTTAAATTCATGGATCATAATTGGTTTCTAGCAAAGCATCATAATCACCCAAATGCTAGGAATAGATTTTGAAAATCAAAACCTTTTATGACAAGGTGTTAATCTATAATTTAATCCCTTCATCTCTTGATATCAAATTAGACTTAAGGTATGATTCAAATATCATCCCTAATTTGAATATCCAATTATAAGTCCATGTCAATGGCTATGAGTTATCTCTCAATTGATTATACATAAAACTCCTTTTATGTATCAATATATAGGCCTATGATTTTGATCATAGCACAAGTGTCAAAACATCTTTTGAATATCTTTCCTTGTCTCCGAGGAAGACAAATTCTTTCTTGGTCAATCATTACCTTTATGTATTTCATAGTGCACCCAACTATTATTCATATTTACTTTTTAAGAGTGCAAGTCTAGAATGATATCGAAGCATATAACTCTATACATAAGTTGTTGTCTTGATTTCAAGTCTAAGGATCACTTATATTACCTTTCATATGAGAAGTCCATTGACACATGATAACGTTCCAAATAGTTTCTTATGGTAGGTTAATCCAATCATATATTCCATAACATATACCCTATCTTGTCCAGATATAAGCATATCTATAATGTATAAGATCATTGCATTTTTCTAGAAGAATTTAACATGACATTTGCTAGTGTTTCAAGCTAAATTTTGAAGGCTGGAAAGCTTTGACTCCAAGATGGGTCCTTCAAAGAAAATATGCAAGATTTTGATCATCTAGAATCTCTGATTGAAGCAATACAATTGAAAATAACAAAGTATATAAAGATTTCACTCCAAATGGTTGTAAATTATATCAAAAGGTGCACTAATAACATACGTAATTACAAGCATGGGGGTAAAGGAATTCCTAAAATCTAAAAGGATTAGTAGAATGCCACAAAGAACATAGATCATGTCTTAGTAAGTTGAATGGTTATGAAAAAGATAATCTTCTCCTTAGTGCATTGATATAGTATATATAAGGAGCATAGCCAATTTTTTCACATAATTGTTCATGAAACTGGCCCTCCTAAAAAAGAAAAGAATAAACAAAGATAAAATTTGGAAAAAATGCAACAAGATGTCTTCAAAGTAACTGTTCATCATGCGTTTGACATGTGCCTTTACTTTGGTTACATTTGTTAACCACTACAACCTATATGTTTATCTAGCCAATTTGTTTCGACTTTAATATAATCGACCTATACTAAAAATGGATGGCTAATAGAGACTCCCTAGTTTGGTTTGATTTTTGAAATTTCAAAGTATCAAAAATTTTAGTTGAACATAAACATCTAGCCAAACTATGCTCTTTTAACCCAGGTTCAAGTAATTGACTAACTTAAGAAATTGAAAGCTATATTGAAAAGGATCTTGATAGAATTTCCTAACTAAAACCATGACCTTTGAATTGCTCATTGACACATAGAACCATTAAATGACAGATTTTCATGTCTTTCAACAAGCAATAATGATAGCTATGCTTGTGGGTAATTAAAACTATTCCTTCATGCCTTTTTGAGGTGCCAAAAAGTAACTAACTTTTTCCCTACATTTTGAATAGTACTTTGAATCCTTAGATTTCACTTGGATTTTTCTCTCGAAATATGTAGATTTCTCTCAAGATCTTTTATTGTGTGCGATTGCTCTTCCTCAATCAATCTTTAATCTTCAAAATCAAATCCTATTAAACTCTGGCTACTGCTTCCAGTTCTTTTTTCCAAGCATTTGGAGCTACTAAAGTTTCAAATCCCTATTTAAAAACACTTTCAATCCTCTAATTTAATATATTCTTCCCTTTCATTGAATTTGAAATTGGCAAAATGAATTACTAATTTTTTTATTTGGGTTCTCTTTCTAGTGGAAAACCATACATGGATTTTTTTTCTGCATAAACATTTATTGTTATCCAGGTATATTCCTATCACTCCAAGGGTATCCAAAACTATTAGGGTCTTTGGGAATTTTCCAGTCCTTTCTACTGCATATTTGAGTTAGTTAGATTGAGTATAGTTAGAAAAAGAACATTTCTAAAAAGAGATAGGTGTTTTCTCATATAATCTAGTTGTCTAGATTTTCATTGAAATGTATTCCTCTATTAATTAAGGTTGCTTTATGTTTTTAGTCTCCTTCCACTAATAGTCTTCATGTCCTTTATGGCATGATTGGCCTTTCATCTTCTAACCTCACTACTATCACTTGCTTTTGGCCAAATGGTGAAACTGTCACACCTTCACTCTCTCTATCAACTAAAAACTTTCAACAACTTGTTCTTATTTCAATCAAGAACTCCGCTTATTTGACTTTATTGACAACATTCCAAGGATCAACTAATTATCCAATTTCTGATAGTGAACACATCACTTTTCTAGACTATTAGCTTTGTAAGCATCCTTTGTGTTTCATCTATGAAGATAGTCTCTTCCTTTTTACCCTTAGTTATTTTACTACATGGAGGTTGATAATTGGGTTTAAGCCCTTTTGTGTTGGCTAAATTTTTTTAAAACAATAATTTGCTTGTTGACCATTTTAAGGATCATGACTCTATTTTTAATTTAGGAGGACCTTTTTGCATTTTTCAACTATGGTTAATTGCAACTTTGTAAGAAATTTTCAACTTTTCAAAAAAATTTGACCTAAAATTTAAAACTATCATATGCCCTAAACTTTTGCATGCTTTATGAAATGAAGAACTTAAGTTGAAATCCTTGAAAGAACTATTTAACCATTTCTTTTCTATTTTTTATTCTTATAATGCTGATCGTTCTTCATAACATCTATCAATGTTTTCTCTCGAGTTTTATGGCCTAATATGGTTTACTTCTTATCTATATCCATATGATCCCCAAAGTTCTGGTCAAAATTTTTATATCCTTAGTATCTTCTTTACTATCTTCCTCAAGAATTATCCTCAAAGGTTGAACTCCTTCTGCCAAACACCTTAGCTCATTAATATGGCTTCATACAAGGATGTATAGCCATGCTTTTAGATAAATAGTTTCAAGGTTGAACTTTTAGACTTTTCGAATGTTCTCAAGTCAAGGACTCCAATGTCGTCATATAGGCACAATTTAAGTTGCATAACTTTTCTCCATGTCTTGCATACACTATGATATTCCCAAAGTGGTGGTTATCTGAAACTTATTGATATCTTGATGCATCTATCTTTGACAAGCTTTCTTGTCATATGACTATGCAAATTATAGAGGCTTTAACAAAGATAGTAGGTATGGACATTGCTAAAATATTAGCCTTTGAAAAATATTATAAAGTCTGATATAATTATAAGCATTTAAAGTATATGGTTATTAAGGCTGACAAAACCCTTAACAAGAAAAGGGATGCTTATTATGAATATTGCCACTGATCTTGGTGGAAAACTTATAATGAAAACCCTTTAATAAAGATGGACATACCTCCTTTTAAATCGAAACCAATTCATCTACCCAATGCTCCTTTTAGTTTGGCCAAACCATTCATCCCAAATCCTAGCCCTATCATCATTATTGCCTATCATTTTTCATACTTTTTTTATGTTAGCCAATTACTAGTGTCCTTTGTTTATGAATTCCTTAGGTAATTTACTTGATTTTTATGCTTCATCTTGACTTGCATATGATAACTTTTATTTCAGCTATTTTTAGATGCTCTAGTGCCTATTCAGATTCCCAACATTATTCATGGAGATGATATGGAAAAAGCTATAGCTAAGGAAGTACAATGGAAACATGATAAGGCAAACCTTATGTTTTCGAATGACGAACCACCAAGACCAAAAAAGAAAAGAAAGTATTAGAGGAAAACATAATTTAGATTGACTAGCACCTAGGTGGTCGAAATAAAAAGTGATGGATAAAGAAAAGGGTGAAAAGCCTTTAAAAAAAAAGATAATCACTAAGTTGAAAGGAACTGGCAGTACAGTTTTTGAATGTATTATGTCTAAAATTCCTTCTCAACTAACTCTACAGCCAATTTCTTCAACTACCTAGGATATAGCTTAGTCAAAGGTATCCCGATCAATTTCATTCTTTTATGCTCTTTACTTCTTACTTTAGATATTGACATTGTTCATACAAGATGAAAATCCAATTAACATTATATCTTATTTGGAGCCACTTGTAATAGAACCGGCTACCATACCAGTAATCGCACCATAGAACCCTGCTTGACTTCAGGTCAATTATTTATTTGAATTGTTATCAATTTTGTTCATCCATTTCTATATCAACACTATTCTTCTTGACACTCCTTTTTAGGGTTAGCAACCATCCAATCTTAGTGTTATGCCCTCTATACAAGTAATTGAAAACATCAATCAATAGATTTCAAGCCCCTATGATTTTGTTATAGGTCCTAAAATAATACCTTTTGGTCATCATGCTATTTTATCATAGTATATACTTAAGTGTATGCCTCTTTTTAAATGTTCCCATCAAGACACCAAATTGCCCAATGTTAGTATAACTCAACAGTTTGATGAGGTTGATGAAGTGATAACAGCTCTAAAATTATTACTATCAGAGGAAGATAAGACTTTGTTAATAGTTGTTTCTGTCAAGACTAAGTCAGATGGACATGCCTTTACTCCTAAAGCAAGAATGACAGATAAAACAAAATAAAGCAAGCTATCCAAACTCTTAATGCCATCTTGCAACATTACTTAGAAGTTTTTATCTCAGATGACCACCAACATAGCGCTCTCTAATCTTCACTGTAAATTTTGCAAGGCACTTTTGAAATTGAAGTCACTATTAGCTTAAAGTCTTTTGTTCTTAATTCTTAAGAGCAATTGTCATCCTTCTCGAACAAGGTCAAAACATGTGCTGCTATTAAAAGTAATCTTCAAGAATTGTTATCAAAGAAAGAAAATTTAATTGAAAAGTATAATGTAGCTATAGAGCCAACTGACAACAATTCAAAGGAAATCATAATAGTTAAGTCAAAAATTATAGAATTGCAAGAAGAATTTCATCAACTCAGAGAAAATTAGTTTAACTTAAAAGTTATGGTTAAATCAACCAACAAAGACAGAGCCTAATTTGCCAAGAAAGTTAGGGATGTCTTGACAGATCTTAAGACAACTATAACATAAGTGCATAAAGTTAGTGTTGCCTACAAGATAGCACATTTGCAAAAGATGTTGGCAATTTGGTAATGAAGGGAACTTAGATCTACTTTTGATTCAAACTTTAAGAAAATTTCGGACCTTTCTTAACTAGTGTTGTAACTTTTAATTTGGGTTCTTGATGTGAACTCATGAATGCTTAGTTTATACATTTTAAGATATTTATCATTTATGATTTCTGTAATATTTTCATTTACATGCTTTATTCTGTAAATATTTTCATCAAATGTATGCATAACCTTAAATGGCTTTTCCTAATGTGGGGTCTATTTACTGTATCTCGACATTTTTTACATTGGCAATATGACTTTTTAGACTAATTGGCCAACATCATTTTTTTTTTTTTTTTTACTTTCAAATGCTTGTTGTAGGGCTTAGCCAAATTTTCATTGTTATGGATCAAACTATCTAAAGGTTACTTCCTCTTTTCATCCAAATATTTTAATTCATTAAGCATTAAAACAATGTAATTAGCCTTGGATAGCTGGTTTTGCCTTTGAACTCTTAAACATTGAACTATCACTATGATTGAAATAACAACATCATGGCCAAAAACTAGTTTATATAGTGTAATCTCATTGACTCATTAGGAGTGTTTCTTATAGTCCATAAGGCATTATTAAGCATCTTATGCCAATTTTTTAGATACTAATCGACATGTTTTTTGATCGCATTTATGATTACGTTGTTGATAGCTTCCACCTAACCATTTACTTGCACATAATAAGGTATCAAAGTCAACATTTTAATTCCCCGCGATTCGGTGTACTCTTTAATTTGTCGACTCGTGAACAACATTCCATGATCTATAGTAATCGTTTGTGGTAAACTAAACAGACAAACAATATGATGTTCAAGAAAATTGATTATAATAGATTGTTTTACTTCTTTGAGCACAATGACTTTAACCCACTTAGTAAAATATTCTATGGCCACTAAAATAAACAGATGTCCTTTAAAGGATGGTGGGTATATTTTCTCTATTCAATCCATCATCCAACCTCTAAATGGTCATAGTTTTATTATATGATTAAGTTTAACTACTGATATTCTCTAAATTGGCCCATGTTTTTGACAATCTTTGCATCCTTTAGCATAATCAATGCAATATTTGAACGTGTTGGGCCAATAAAAATATCATCAAATAAGAATTCATTTCATTTTGACCCCAACTTGGTATACACTACAAACTCCTTCATGCACCTCAGCTAATGTTATTGATGCTTCTTCATTATCCAAGCATTTTCATAACTATCATTCGAAACCTTTCTTGTAAAAAAAACCCATCTACTAATATAAATTTGATGGCCTTTACTTTAATATTTTGACAAACTGATATTAAAGGATTTGATAAATAACTTACCAATGAAGTTCTCCAATCTAATGGCACAGTACTGATTTTATTATAGAATACTTCTCAAGTTTCAATCATTTTCTAGAAAGCACATTGTTGAATTAATTTGGTAAATTTATTTTTATCATTCTTGTATCCATAAGCAACTTGATCTAATTCATTAGCTTTTTCATTTTTCCACATCGGCATATGTTTTATAATTGCATCCTTAAATCTATTCAAAAGTTTTAACCTAATTGCCAAATACTTTATTAATTTCACATTTAAACATTTATACTATTGAGAAATTTGTTTTATGACTAATTGCCAGCCATTATAAATTTCAACACATTTTACTCCTTCATCTAGTAGCATATATAAACCCTTACTCTAGTAGAATCTCTAAACTAATTATTAATGCTTTGTATTTGGCTTCATTATTAGAGCATTTTTTTTAATCTAAAGTAAATAAAATTTTGATTGGTTTCTTTTTTGGTGTAATGATTAAAACCCCTACAGCTGAACAATTCTTATGACAAGAACAACCAAAATATAACTTCCAGGGTTTCACACTAACAAAGTTAGTTACCTTTTCATGATGCTCAAATATAAAATCGACAATTGCTTGTCCCTTGATAGTCTTTGGTGGGTAGTATTCTTAGGAAAATTCTATTACACTCAATGCCCATTTTCCAACTCATCCATGGATAAATGATTTCAACAACACATATTTTAGAATGTCAATTTTTACAATAACATGCACACTATTCAATAATAAATAATAATGCAACTTTGGACCAAAATAATATAAAGTCAAATATAATTTTTCCATTGCTAAATATTTTTGTTCTATAGAATTTAAAATCCTAGAAAGATAAAAAAAAAAAAAAAGGCCTTTCTAAACCTAGTTTGTTGTCTTGGGCAAGAGAACATCCAATTACATCATCAAAAGTCGAAACATAAAGTCTAAGCAGCTTTCCTGACACTGGAGATGACATCACTATGGGTGATATTAAATATCATTTGATATCTTCAAATGCCTATTGATGACACTCCTTCCTACAAAATTCTTCTTCTTCCTTCAATTTCACCAAAGGTGAAAATATTATTGTTTGACTAGATAAATTGGAAATAAAACATTGAAGGAAATTCACCTTGTCAAGAAAGCTTTGTAATTCCTTTTTCTTTGTTAAAGTAATACTCTCTAGAATTTCTTTGGCCTTGTTTCTATCAACTTCAATACCTTTTTGGTGAACCACAAATCCTAAGAAATTATTTGTAGAAACACCAAATGCACATTTCAAAGGGTTCACTTTCATATTGTTTTGATGCGTTTGTTCAAAGACTTTGATCAAATTTTTTATATGCTCTTCATGAAATTCAGCTTTGACTACTATATCATGAATGTATACTTCCATTGTTTTGCCAATTAAGTCATGCAAAATTGTATTCATAGTCATTTGATAAGTTATTCCTACATTCTTCAAACCAAAAGGCATCACCACCCATTTGAAGGTTCCTATCATTCCAGGACATTTGAAATTTGTCTTCGACTTATCATTTTCCGCAATATACTTGATTATACCTGGTGTTTCCATTCATGGAGTTGATAATAACCCATTCCTAGTCCTTCTTTTTGTTTGCTGTAGCAAACAGGTATGATTAGAGATTGAATCTAGCCTTCGTTAAGCCCTTCCACTAACCTCCCTTTTTGGAGTACGACCGAAAAAGGGGCAATGACAAAGGATAGCCCGCTCCTTAGGCAGTGTGCCCTATCCATAAGGCCCACTCTTGTAAGGAGCTACCCTTAGGCAGAAGTCTACAAGTCAATCCATTGTCTTTTCGATCAGTGCCCCTCACCCCAAAGTCATTGATGCTCGAGACTAAGCATACTAGGAAAGAAAAGAGGTGTTCCAACCTAATACATAAGGACAAATTCTCACTGCCTCTGGTACCTGGGAGGTGAAATGGAACAGAGTGAAAACCCTCACCCCTAGGGAGGAGCTTTCATAAGAAGTTAAGGCAAAGCCTCATAGAAAGCTTTAACTATGAGCTAAAGAACTAGAGTTTGAAAAATTCTAATATGAGGGTATTACTAGAACCCTATAAAGGGGTTCCATAGCACTAAAGGACTAATAGAATTAGTAATAGTAGGAATAGAATGATAAGATAGGAAAAGAATAGCTCTAACTCATAGAAAGGTAAAGCCCATACTTGATTCCTAATCAGGGAATCATTAGGCTTGGGTTAAGCTCCTTCCTTAATAATCTCTAGAAGGAGAGGAAGGTAGAAGATTAATAGGGGAAAGCTAGGAAGGAGGTAAACTAACCCTAAAAAGAAAGGCTTCATAAACTTTTAGCTCTAGTTACAGTTGATCAACTACTTTTGTTTACACTGGTACAAGAAAGTGTGAGTTTGTAATTTCAAAAGTGGTCCCAGAAACTTATTTGTAGGTAATACGTGCACGTGGGATAAAGCTTATCTATAATTTTATTGTTCTATTTTCGAAAAGAAGAAGGAAGGACCCCTAATGAAGGTTGAAAACCCACTGCCCATGGATGATAGATGGCACATAAGCCAATCCATCCAAAGGAAACTCCTTGTTCCTAGTTACCAATGACCAAACATGAAAAGATGGCTGTGATTGGACAAGTCAAGGCTTTTAATAGTGGGGATTGTAGAAGGTCTGTCTGTACGTGAAAGAGTACATGCTGAAATGATGCGACACTGGCTCTATACCAAGTACAATAAGTACTGGAATAGTAAGTTATTATTTGATTTATATCTGTTGTCAAAAAGAGGTTCTGACATCTGATCCAAAGGACCTCTTGTTGATACCTCCCCTCTTCTCTAGAGTAGGAACCCTAAAGCCAAGTTAATTAGAATGTCGGCTATTGGCATATGGTAATCATCTTTCAACATTGCATCATTCAAATTTCTAATTTTGATGCAGACTCTAAGTTTACCATTTTTCTTTATCACTAGAACCGCATTTGAAATGCATTCAACATATCTGGTAGTTTAGATGAATTTGGCTTTTAATAGCCTTTCAATTTCTTCTTTAATTTTTGAACTATATCATGAATAAAACACCTAGGAGCTTGTTTTTATGGTTGAAATCCTTCCTTAATCAGTAATATGTGTTCAACTAGGTCTTGGCTTATGCCCAACATTCCCTTATAGTTCTATGCAAAATAATCTTTCAATTTCTTCAATATTTGAATTATTCTCCTTTTTTCAACTTCAGGTAAAAGTGTACTAATGTAAGTCAATTTTTTTTCATCTCTGGTTCCTAAATTAACTTCCTCTAAGGATATTGAACTTCAAATTTTTTTTCATTTCTCAAAAGAGAATCAAAAAATCTAACTGGACTATAATCATAAATACAATCTAAGAGAAATATTTCATTTCTAGGCTGACAATCAAGCTAAAGGCTTTTATATATCATTCATTATTTTCACAAGCCAAATCTAAGTCCATAACCTTTAAAAGTACAAAGAATCCTGATGAATTTAGGATGCAAATGTCAACTTCTTCTAGGTTGAAGTCACCTTTAACCATTAAAGGTGATGTATGGACTGTAAATTTCAAATTCAACATTACACTGCTGAACGTAACAAGGGCTTTCATTAGTTAAGGCACATTTTAATTTACTGTCATTAGTCCACATTACTAAGCTTTGATGTATAGTTGAGGGTATGGCACCAGTTGCGTGGATCTAATCTCTTATTCCTAACAGTAGGTTATAGATTGATTTGGATGAAACCACTACGAAAAAGGTGTCAAGATACAAAATTGACCTTCAAACTGATTACGACCACTCTTTCTAATGCTGACATCCTCCCATTAAAATCTGACACCACAATGTTTGATGGTACCAAATCTTTAGCAGATTTCCTGAGCTTAATGAAAGTTAACCTTAGCATTAAATTCACAAAAGTACCACCATCAACCAAGATGTGATTTATTTGTTGACCATCGACATGTCCTTTTATATGTAAAGGTTGCAAATGACTTGTCATTTGCTTTGTTGGTCTTTGAAAAAAAGTGTTAGCATTTTTGTGTAAAATAACTATTTCATTACAGTAATTTTCTTTATACAAGTCATTATTCATATCTTGTTTAGAATTCATCAAAAAGTTAATTTGCAAAACATATACCATGTCAATATCCATTTTTTGACCTTTAGTTTTCAAATATTTTGCCAATTTTATTCTTTGCTCTTCTTTCTTAGTGTCACTTGACTCTTTAGGGCCTAATGGAATCTAATCAAAATATTGGCCCCATTTTTTGTCTCCTTTTAAAAGTAGCACATCTTTGCATTCAACACTTTTGAGTCTTTATCAAAGGTATGGAGGTTAATAATTAGGGTTGTACCATTTGTTCTAAACTTTTAGGATTCTAGGCTTTCGCATGTATTTCTTACTTGCTTGTAGTTCATTAGTTACCCACTTTTCCTTCGACATGTCTCTTTGATGTACTCGAGTTTAGTCGAAATAATTTTTCTCTCTCTTTTTTAACTAATTTTTATAATCAAAGTTGATTCTTTTAAAGAGTGACTTTTCTTCTGTCCCCTTTTCTTTTGACTTCCTTTATTTTCTCTTTCTTTTTGTCTTCTTTTTTGACAATTGTACCCCTTCACATAGTTGAAGTAGTTTTTTTGGCCTTTACTTTTTCTTTAGGGTTTATTCTGTCATGTTCCCTTGTATTGGCAAGTAAAACTCTTACTTTATCGTAATAATTTTCACATTTGGGATACATTTTACTATTCTACCTTTGACGTCGATCTTTTTTGAAAAATCATAAATTTGACTCGCCTTCATCTAGGTAGGCTTTAGGTATGAAAGATGTATCTAAAGGATCATCATATTCATTGATAGTTACCATGTTCACCTCAGCTATTTCACTTCACTTGACTCCAAATGTTCAACATAATTCATGCTTGTCAGGAAAGGATCTTAGTCAATTATCATCTCTTTTCCTTTATTAGCAAATCGTAGGTGTCATTGCTTGATAGCCTTCTCAATCAAATCCCTCAAATGCATATAGTTTTTATTAGTATGGCCAATTATGTTATAATACTTGCAGCATTTTTTATCTTTGACTTCTTCCTTGGTTAAAATCCTATAGCCATCAGACAATTTTATTTGTTTATCTTTAAACAAGGTGTCAAAAATTTAATCTACCTTATTTATGTCAAAAGAATAATTTTTCTTATTTATGTTATCTATTTTATCTTTAATTTCTGCATTTTTTAATAAGGGACAAACATATGGAGGTCCAAGTTTTATTTAAGCTAAATGTATTTCATTTTCATCCTTCATTTTTTTCTTCTTCAACATTGGCTACTTTTTCTTTTCTAATGGGAATTTCTCAATTTTCCTCTCTTTTTCTTTATGCAATTGTTCAATTTGCCTTACTTTTTCGACTAATTGAAACATATATGTTATATGTTGATTGACAAGCCTTTTTATAATTGCAAAGTCAAAACTTGCCATAGCAATTTTAACTATCTACGATTCTGTTGTCTTAGTAAAGTAGCAGCTTCTTGCTTATTGAAACCAGGATAATAATTAGATAATAATCATCAACACTTTTCATTGATAAATTTTTTATATTTAATAAATCAGTTAAACAAATCCTCATTTCACTTATGGAAAATTGGTCATGAAATAATTTTTCTGAATATGTCCAAGAATGCACAAAATTTGGTGATAACCCTGAATACTAAGCAAAAGTAGTTTTGATTAAGGATAAAAGAAAAAACATCATTTCTAAATATTCATTTCTTGCCAACTCTTGACACTCTACAATAAATATGGTTATATGTTTAATTGTATATTGATTATCTTTACCAAAAAAATGTTGTAAATTTCAATAATTTAAAACATTTAGGGGTTCTATTTGATTATCCATTCTAGAAACCTCTAGGGATTCTATTTGATTATCCATTCTAGAAATGCACCTCTATAATTAGGATAAGTATTGTGCCCTCCTAATCAATTCAACAATTGTTCAACTAAGATGTTTTGCTCTGGTCTTTATGGAAAAATATGATTATGATTTAAGTTTATAAGGATTTGCATGTTATCGTTAACTCAATTATCATTCTCAATTCTTTCTTCCCCATATCGAAGTATTCTAATTCGACCATACTATGGTCATTCCATTTCGGGCTCTTTATTTTTAATGTTCTCATCCCCCATTTTATTATCATGATTGTTATGATTATTATTATTATTATCAATATTTTGTTCATTTTTATTATTCTGACCATTATCATTTTTTCGACTGTTGCCTAGATGGACTTCCATTCTTTTCAATGTTTAATTCATTCTTTGTTGACTCAATGCATTATTTTCTAACATTAGTCAAAGTATGGTCACAATTTGTTTATGGCATTATATGGACCATATCATGATTACTTTCATTCATCTAATGTCAAAAAATAGTAACATTTTTAGGGGTTTAACCATTTGGATTTCCATGATAGTTTTAATCCTTTTGTAGGAAATATGGCATGCTATAAGGCATTGGCCCCTAAAATGCTAGTCCACTGTTGTCCCATGATCCATTGTCAGCCAAATTGTTATTGTTTGTCAGGTCCCTAAACAGGTAGTATAAGGATTTAAAGAGTGGTAGACAATTTATAAAGCGAAATTTAAATCGGATCTTGCCCTTATCTCGTTGGAG
>JANHAO010012027.1:0-16613 GCA_026873985.1 Saraca asoca | reverse complement strand
CCTTATTCCATATTGTTTCCTGATAAGTCATTGTATGACCTTCCTCTTCGTGTTTTTGGTTGTTTGCTTTGTTCATAACATGACTCCTAGACAAAATAAATTGTCAGCTAAGTTTATCAAGTGCATCTTTCTTAGCTACTCTCGCATTCAGAAAGGTTACAAATGTTATTTCCCAAACATTCAACAATACTATATGTTAGTTGATGCCATCTTCTTTGAGTCATCTCCATTCTATTCTTCATATACCAAACCACAACAAAACTCATTGAGAGATGTCCTCCATATTCCTTATATGCCTCTTCCTCTTCATCCTCGTCCTATTGTTCCCAAGTCTACTTTATCCTCTATGCCACTACAAGCATATCATTGGCAATCTCATACTCACATTGAACCAACATCCCTCCACTTTCTTTTGATTCTCCAAAGGTTCCTACTGACTCACTTCTTGGTCCAGCATCTCCCCCTTACTGTGGACCTACCTCTTGAGCACCAATTTCCCATTGCCATAAGAAAAAGTACTCATTCTACTTGTAACCCTTATCCTATTTATAATTTTCTCAGTTATCATTTATCTTCACCCTATTATGCTTTTATCTCTTCTTTGTCTGCTGTTTCTGTTCCTAAAACTACTAGAGATGCACTTTTAGATCCAAGGTGATGTTAGGCTATGGCAGAAAAAGTGACTGTTCTGCATGCTAATGATACTTGGGATTTGGTTCCTCTACCTCCAGGTAAATCACTTGTTGATTGTCGTTGGATTTACATTGTGAAAGTAGGTCCTGATGGTCAATTTGATTGGCTTAAGGCACAATTGGTTACTATGGGTTATACCCAAGTTTATGGACAAGATTATTATGATACTTTTTCCGCTGTTGCAAAGATGTCCTCTATTTGGTTGTTTATTTCTAGGGCTGCCATGCACTATTGGCCTTTGTACCAATTGGACATTAAAAATGCATTTCTTCATGGTGACCTTCAAGAGGAAATTTACATGGAACAACCACCTTGTTTGTTGTTCAGGGGAAGGCTAGTTCTGGTCTGGTTTGTAAACTTCATCGCTCTCTCTATGGTTTAAAGCAATCCCCTCGTGCTTGGTTTGGACATTTCAATATTGTTATTCAAAAATTTGGCATGATTAGATGTGAATCTGATCACACTGTTTTCTACAAGCATAATTCACAGGGACTGATTAGATGTGAATCTGATCACACTGTTTTCTACAAGCATAATTCACAGGGACAATGTATTTATCTGGATGTTTATGTTGATCACATTGTTATAATTGGGAATGATCAAAATGGCATTGATTAATTGAAGAAATATTTATTCAACCACTTCCAGACCAAAGATTTGGGTTTGCTCAAATATTTTCGTTGAACAATCCAATTCTGGCATTATTGTCTCTTAGTGAAAGTATGCTTTAGATATCCTTAAAGAATTTGGCATGTTGGATTGTAGGCCAATAGACTCTTCTATGAATCCTAATACCACACTTCTTCCAAGATAAAGGAAGCCTCTTTCTGATCCTTGAAGATATCAAAGACTAATAGGCAAGTTGAATTATCTTATCATTACTCGACCAGACATTTCCTTCAATGTCTCTATTGTTAGCTAGTTTCTCAGTCTCCATGTGATAGTCATTGGGATGCAATCACTGGAATTCTAAGGTATATTAAGGAGTCACCTGGTTAAGGATTGTTATATGAGAATAAAGGTCACACACAAGTGGTTGGTTATTCAGATGCTGACTACGGGTCCCCTTCTAATAAACGGTCTACTTCAAGATATTGTGTTCTTATTGAAGGTATTCTTGTCCCCTTAAAAAGTAAAAAACAGGAGGCTATGGCTAGGTCAAGTGCTAAGGCTGAATATCATGCTCTGACTTTGGTAACATGTGAACTTATGTGGATTAAGCTATTGATTCAAAAGCTGAAGTTTATAGAAATTTCTTAGATGAAGTTATTATGCGATAATCAAGCTACCCGTCATATTGCCTTCAACCCAGTTTTTCAAGAGAGGACCAAACTCATAGAAATCAACTGTCATTTTATTCGAGAGAAATTGCTATCCAATTGTATTGTCACTAGCCATGTCAATTCAAATGACCAACTAATATTTTTACTAAATCTCTTACAAGTCCTCATATTAAATTTATTTGTAACAAGCTTGATGTATATAATTTGTATGCTCAGCTTGAGGGGGAGTGCTAGATTATGTAAATATGTATTGTATCATACTTAGGTTATCTTATGTAAAAAATCTAGCCTAGTTAACTAAAGGCCAGTTAGGATAGGACCCATCTAGTATTTATGTGTGTATATATATATACATATTGTTTACTCAACTTTTCAAATTGAAAAAATTATTTCTCCAACCAATTGGGGCAAAGACTTTAATCAAATAAAAAAAAATTAATCCTCTGGGAACCATATGGTTATACATACTATGATTATCAAAAGGCTTGGTATAATGTCATATTTTATCAAAATAAAAATCAAAAACACTTTTAGTTGTTTTTCTTCAATCAGAGTAAAAAATATAAATTTTCAAATTAATTTTTTAGATGGTGGGAAGTTTATGATCCTGTCCCTGAAAAAGTTGCAAAAGGATGGAATACCTTCAAATTCTATTTTGATATTCTCAATCATGAAAATTTTTCCATTCTTCTTCAATTTTTTTCAAAGATTGGACTTCCATGATGTTTCTCATGGGAATATCAGTATTTAAATGAAAATACTTTGTCTAAATGGCCAATATTACAAAGAAAGTTTTTTGTCAAATGGTGAAATTCATATAAATGTGCCAGCAAATCATATAATTATGAGATCCAAAAATAGTTTCAGAAAAATTCACACTTTCACAAAAATGCAAAAAAAGGAAGTCAACAGTTACTCCAAAATCAATCACAAATTGCAACTTCTCTAACTTCAATCTTTTCCCAGTAGGAGTGTCTTGAAGTTGTCAGAAATTCTTCAACAACTCACAAATACTAAAGAAATAGAATCTTATGCTTTTAATTCCTCAAAAGTAGCAAAGAATTATGCCCAATCTAACAAAGATAACTTTTTTGGTATCAACCTTAGTGATGACTGAGCAATCCAAATGAAATTCAAATAAGAGACAAATTCAAATGTAAATTCAAGTATCAGCAAAAAGAAACAAGACAAAGTGTCAACAAATGAAATTCAAATGAGAGCTAAATGCAAATGCAAATTAAAGAGTTCGCCAAAGGAATCAGAATATTTTCGAAACAGCAAACAATTTTTGGAAACCAACAAAATTAGTCTATTATAGTATGTCACGACAGCCTCACAAGGCCAAAACTATAACAAATAGTAAAATGTAAAATTTCCTATAAATAAACCTTCGGTCTTAAACAAAAGACATTTGAAAATTTTAGAGTGCTTTCTTTCTCGAAGCAATCTTAGAGTTGTCTGGAGTTTTGCCCAACTTGTAAGTTTTCTATCCAAATTTTAATAATAAATTCTATTTACAGTCCGTCTGTGATCCCTGCTTTCATTTGTTTGCCTGTCTATTTAATTTTCTTGCTTTAGGAGTCGCCTCCGCAAGTTCTGATATCAAAGCCAGGGGGAAGTAGGGATAGAAATATTAACATAAAATTATGTTTGCCTTCATGAAGTTTATTCTAGTTTTTGAATATGAACATTGATTTTAGATAAGCTGATAGCACTTAGCAAGGCATGAGTTTGTAAAGAAGTCCGTAATTTCTATCTGAATGTATTGAGAGCCATCTAAGCCTCTGTCTCCTATATTCTCTTGTTGAGCGTAAAAAGGGGCTAAGAAATCCAGAACTTAAAGTTCATGTTGAAACACTAACATTTAATTCATATGGCAAGATAATTTACTGTTTGCATTTGCATCTTTATGAAACCCAAAAGCTTTGATATTCGGAATGGAGATTTTACCATTTTATTATGCATTGTTCTCTTTATTCTCACTTTTCTTTCTCTTCATCTTCTGCATCAACTTCCAAAATCAAATTTAAAGAAATTCAAAATCGATTTATAAAGAACAAATTGATTTTGAAGATTTTAACAAGCAAATTAATAATTGGGAAATCCCAAGTATCCCAGACAAGGAACTTTACAAATCTGGTTTATAGTTTTTTAACAAACCAACTTATGTTATAAAAATTGAAGAAAATTTTCTTAAAATTAGACCACAAAAAGAGGAATTTATTCTGCTTTCTGATAAAGATTTCGATAAACAAAGAACCGAATATAATTATCTGCATATTGGTTGTGTTCAAATTGCTGCTAGACTTATGACTGGATTAGGCTTAAATACTGTTATTCTGATAGTTCTTAAGGATGGTGGATATGTAAATTTTGATGATTTCTTGTTGGGAGTAACATAGACTAGCGTCTCACAACTACCAATATACTTCAACTATTTCCTTGATATTCCTGTTTCTCTCAAGGAGACCAATAGAGACAACTTGTTAATATTAAATGTCAAACTACATGGATACAATATGATCCTAGGATCTATATCGGTAGTGATTACCTATAGAATCCAATACAAATTATACAACACTCAGTATTCAGGAATACTGAAACCGCCAAGTCCTAAGGGAGAAACAACTTATTTCATAATAGATTTCTCCAAAGCCAATATACAAAACCCTTTCACAACTCCGTGGGATAAAATAAATTATCCAAAAGGATGGTCTGTATTCAAAATCACCCGCCCTCATATTACTAGCTCGAAAGTAGCTAGGATAGTTCAATATGACTCTGGAAAAGTAGATCTATTCTTTAAGGATAGGAATAGTCTAGAAATACCCAGGGTAACTAAACTAGAACAACTACCCAGACTAGAAAACCCAAGAAGATCTGTGGCTTCTAGTTCAACTATGTTAGTAGATATGTCCAGTCTTAAAAGGTCCTTATCTGCTACTGATCTTGGTTGAATAGATAATACCTCTAGAACACCCAAACCAATTTACTCAAGAAATATTTCAAAATGAAAAGAACAAGTTAAAGATGAAGAAATTGAAGGTTCTTTGTCTCCATCTTGCTCTACAATGATGGATTATTATCCAGATGTCAAATGAATTTGGACCAATTAAGCAATTTTTCTGGATTCAAAATTGATATGAAAGCTATGAAAAATAACTTCTACTCAGAGGAGAATGCTCCTCAAAGAGAATAGTATTTTTCGTACTTTCAAAAGAAAGATTTAGACCAAATTCAAGATGAATGGATCAAGTTTTTAAAACAAGTTAAGACAAATGTTCTATTTTTCAACTGATTTGAGGTATATGCCTTAGGAAAACCAAAAACAAATTACCCTTTTGGTAAATCCATCAATGTTAATACTAGGACAAATCAAACTTGGACAACTATCAAAGAAGAAAAGATAATTTCTGAGTTACCACCCTAGAAACCATTCCAAATAGAAACCACAAACCCAAAAAAACCTCTTGTAACAGCACCTTTTAAGGCAAAGGAGGTTGCTGATCCTGTTTCCTCTAAAGATATACAATCTTTGATGGAACAAAACTATACAAATAAGTATCTTCAAATCTTAGGATCCCAACTTTTAGTTAGTGAAATTGTAGGATCCTTGAAAGCCTCAATTAGTAAACAGATGGAAAAACCCTTGTTTAAACCATATGAAATTCCTCATGAAATGGAAAGAAACCTCAACAAACCTAAGAGATCAAAAGACATCTTTAAGTTCAAAATAGACGGGATGCTAGAACAAATAGATCAAAAGCTCTTCAAATCTGTAGTTATTCCTGATACTCCTCCAACAGATAAGTCAAGTAGGAATATTCAAACCCTAGATAAAACTTCTAAAATATCTTTAGATGCCGACGACTTTAAAATAGGAACCATCAAAACCGTAGCAAATTGAAAGCCATCTAGGAATCCTATACCAAATTTCTTTGACCAAACCTCAACAGACAAGCCTCTCATTATTCAAAATTCCTACAACAGGAATAATATTTATGAATGGAACATAGATGGTAAATCTGAATATGAAATTCTAAATTTGCTTCAACAAATGACAACGGTAAGTACAGCCTACCAAACAGTTCATGGATGCGATGATGCAACAGTAGTCCATATCTTAGTTGCAAGTTTTACTGGTCAACTTAAAGGATGGTGGAATGAACATCTCACACAAATAGAGAAAAATCAAATTTGGAGTCTGTTAAAACTGATGCAAATGATTTTACAGTCTATGATTCTGATAGAAAAGAAATATCAAATGCAATAAACACTCTGATCTTTACAATCACCAAACACTTCATAGGAGATCCCAACCTATAGGAGGATAAATCAGCTGAACTACTATCTAATCTTAAGTGTAAAACCTTACGAGATTTTGCATGGTATAGAAATACATTCTTTAGTAGGATCTTTTTTAAGCTTGATACTAAACAACCTTTCTGAAAAAAAAAAAAAATTCTTTGCAGGACTCCCTAGATCCTTAGGAGATAAGGGATAAAATTAGAAATCAATTCAATGGAATTAACCCATATGAACAACTCACCAATGGACAACTTATAACATATGTCCACAAAGTAGCTCTAAAAATTTGCCAACATGATAAAATTCAGAGACAAATAGCAAAAGAAAGAACCTTAAATAGAAAAGAATTGGGATGCTTTTGTAAACAATTTGGATTCATTGACCTAAAAACTTTTAAATCTAAACATAGGAGAAGAGCAAAACAAAGGGAAATAGAATATAGGGATTCTAAGCCAAAAAAGAAATCTAATAGGAAGGGCTATCAAAGGAAACCTAGGTACATCCCTCTACCAAATCAAGATATTAGACCAGTCTATTTTAGTTGCAATAGGCCAGGTCATATACCAAATATTGCAGACTTAACAAAAAATTGAGAGAAATAAATTTAGAAGAGATAGTCTTTGGAAAAATAAATAATCTTCTAATTGAATAAATAGAAACTTCTGATACTAGTGAATCTTCAGCTGAAGTAGCAGAAGTAGAAATAGAAAATAACAAAACAGTTCAACAAGAGGATTGTTGTTTTGAAATGAAAGATACATCATCCTCTGGAAAGGAAATAAATATCCTTACCAAAGAACAAGATCTTTTCTTTAAAGTTGTCTGCCAATTACCAGATGATGAGCAAAAGAAGGAATATTTCCAAAAAGCTCAAGCAAACAGTAGAGAAACCCATCCTAACAAGGGGGTTAGTATTGACAAATACAACTTTAAGAATGTTTTAAATATATTTAGTTCATAAAACAATAAGCATGTTACTATCCAAAACTTGCAACATGAACTTAGTCTTCTAAAAGAAAAAGTGAAAGAATTAAAACATAAATAACAGCATTCTAATTTAATCCTTTCAACTCTTCATAAAAGTAAAGAAAAGTAGGAAGAAATACAAGGAGAAGAAATTTCACAAAAACTTTACAAAATTTCTTCTAGTATTCCTGTGCAAAAATGATATATCCCGATCAAATTAACTATAAAAAATGAGTATACGATTGAGACAATAGCTTTGTTTAATATAGGACCTGATCTCAATTGTATCCAAAAAGGACTTGTGCCCACAAAATATTTTGAAAGAACTAAGATCTACTAATGGATCTAAGCTTCAAATTCACTTCAAATTATTTGATGTCACTATCACAAATTCTTCATACAAAATTTCAACTACATTTTTGTTAGTTAAAGACATAACCAACAGAATTATATTATGTTCTCCTTTTATCAAAGAAATTATACCTTTTTAAGGCTCTGATACCAGAACTCGCAGAGGCGACCTCTAAAGCAAAAAAAATAAACAAACAGGCAAACAAATGAAAGCAAGGATCACAAACGGATTGTAAGTAGAATTTCTTATTAAAATTTGGACAGAAAACTTACAAATTGGGCAAAATCCAGACAGCTCCAAAGACTATTTAGAGAAAAAGAGCACTCTAAATTTTTCGGATGCCTTTTGTTTGAGACCGAAGGTCTATTTATAGAAAATTTTACATTTTACTATTTATTACAATTTTGTCCCCGTGAGGCTATAGTGACATACGACAATAGACTAATTTTGTTGGTTTCCAAAAGTTGTCTATCGTTCTAAAAACATTCTGATTCCTTCAGAAGGCTCTTTAATTTGTATTTACATTTGACTCTCATTTGAATTTCATTTGCCAATACTTTATCTTGTTTTTTTCTATTGACACTTGAATTTGCATTTAAATTTGCCTCTCATTTGAATTTCATTTAAATTGCTCAGTCATTACTAAGGTTAATGCCGAAATAGTCGTCTTGGTTAGATTGGGCATAATTCTTTGCTGCTTCTAAGGAATTAAAAGCACAAGATTCTGCTTCTTCAGTATTTGTGAATTGTTAAAAAATTTCTTGCAACTTCAAGATATACTACTGCTAGGAAAATATCAAAACTAGAGAAGCTGCAATTTGTGATTTGTTCTGGACAAACTATTGACTTTCTCTTTTTGCATTTTTATAAAAGTGTGGATTTTCTTGAAACCATTTCTAGATCTTATAAGTATGCGCTTTGCTGACATATTTGTATGAACTCCATCATTTGACATAATACTTTCTTTATAATATTAGTCATTTGAACAAAATATTTTCATTTAAATACTGATATTCCCACCACAAGAAACACCATAGAAGTTCAATATTTGAGAAAAATTGAAGAAGAATGGAAAATTTTCTATAATTGATATTATCAAAATAGGATTTAAAAGTATTTCATCATTCTGCAACCTTTTTAGGGAAAGTTTCAAGGACAAGATAGGATCATAAATATCCCACCACCTAAAAAATCAATTTGAAAATTTATAAATTTTTTTACTCTGGTTGAAGAAAAACAACCAAGAATATTTTTAATTTTTATGCTGATAAAATATGACATTATACCAATCCTTTTGATATATGTACATATACATATGTATATATATATATATGTACATACACATATGTACATCTATAGATATGTATATATATACATATGTATATGTATATGTACATGCATATACATAAGATAAAGCATTACTATGATTATTTGTTCCTACTATTGAATTGTTGACTAAATTGTCTAAATTTTTATTTGATGTAGTATATTTTGAAGAATCTACCTCTTTGGAAGTTTTATTGAATTTGTTTATGTAAGGTAGCTTGAAGGGTTTTTCTTCTACTATATTATTTTTGGCTTTTTCTTTTGATTGTTGGGTAAAGACTTTTCCTATAACTTCATTATTTGCTTCTTTAAGTTTTGGAAGACTAGAAGTCTTATTGTATGTAGCTTTACTATTGACTTCTTCATATTTTGAAATACTAAAAGTCTTCTTGCATACATTTACATAAGATTTTAAAATTTGAACTTTGTCATCTTTTTTATTAGCAAATTTTGACTTTTTCTTTTAACTATTTTTATTATTTTTTAAAATTTTTAAATTTTAATTATTTAAACATCTTTTATATATCTTTTTGAGAGGTTTTGACAAAAAGATTTTCAATATCTTTTATACACAAAAATTTTTGAACCAATTAAAGAAATATATATGTTGTTCATGTTTTTCTAAAGTATTATAATATATGCTTTCAAATAAATCCAAAAATTTTGAAGAAAAATTTGAAAAGTACCATTCTCTTTTTACTTTGTTTTTTCGAAGAACATAAAAAACATCATAATTATTTGCACGTAGGATTAATTCAAGTAGTAGTAGAAAAACATTTCCATAGATTACAAATAGATACCCCAATATTAGGAATTTTAAGAGATACTAGAACAACAACTTTCAAAAATTCAATATTATCTTGTTTACAATCAAATCTTCATAATAGTCTTATTTATTTTAATTGCTTTCTAGATTATACAATAACTTTAAATAATTCAAATATAAGAAATTTATTAAGTTTACTTGTCAGAACAAAAGAAGGAACATGGGTAAGAGGTACAAAATACATAGATATAATTTATATAATTTATTATAGCTTATGAAAACTAATGTCAATAATAAAACTTTAAAATTTTTTCCAAAAAATAAAATAATATTAATATAAGCTAATACAAGAAATTCTTCAATATTAATTTCAAAACCTTTAAAAGCAAATCTCATTCATCGAGGAATGGAAATTACCAAAACTAATGCCTTCAAAATATGAAAAAAGTTCAACAATTACTCAGATAATTGAAAACTCTTCAAGAGATAAAACGTTAAAATTTCAAAAAACTCCAAAATTTATAAGATCTTATAGTTCAAAAATTCCTTCAAAATATTCATTCACAAATTTTGAAGATTCAACTTCAACATTATATTTAGATCCAAGAAAACATTTAGATCTAGAATGTAGATAACCTCAAATGAAACTTCAAAGAATAGATTATAGTGAAAAAATATTCTAGAATCTCAATATAAAACAGACTATGCTTCAACATAAGAACCCATATCAGCTATATACTTAAAAATGTAAAATCAACTCAATATAATAAAAAGAGAACTTAAATTAAATAAAGAATTTCTTTGCAAAAAATTTTATTCTCAAGAAAATCAAGCAAAAAAAGAATAATATTTTTCAAATTTCTGTCCAAAATTTCTAAATTTATTTAGAAGAATATATTACAATACTTTAAAAAAAATGAACAATATATATTTCTTTATTTGGTTTGAAAAATTTTATGTAGAAAAAGAAAGCAAAAATCTCTTTGTTAAAACCTATAAAAAAGACATACAAAAGATGTCTCAAAAAAATAATAATAGAAATAGTGAAAAGGAAAAGTCAAAATTCGATGATAAAAAAGATGATAAAATTCAAATTTTAAAACCTTACATAAATGCATACAATAAGACTTCTAATCTTCCAAAACATGAAGGAATAAATAGTAAAATGATATGCAATAAGACTTTTAATCTTCCAAAACTTAAAGAAGTAAATAATAAAGGTATAAAAAAAGTCTCCACCAAACAATCAAAAGAAATTTTTATTTCCTATAATTATTCTATTTGTTAAAGTTTGCCATTGCTGTTTTAATTTTTGTAACATATTAAGAAATTTTTGAAGTTTATTTTCACCTAATTCTTCTTCTGTAAAATTTTTTTTAGTTGAAATATTTTTATCAGGAAATCTTGAAAATCCTACACCTTCTTTAATAATAGATTTACCTTTTGCAGAGAATCTTGAATTTTGATGTCTTGAACAGTAATCTTGACAACCTTTATGATATTGACCCTTCTTTAAATTATCCAAATTGACTAAGATTTATTGCATAACAATCATCTTCATTTTCTTAAAAGATCCAATTTGACTATTATTGGGATCTTCATCTTCTTGACTGTCAATTTGAGAAATTGTCTCAATATATGTTGTCCATTTTTTTTAAAATATTGTAATATATTCTTTTAAATAAATCTAGAAATTTTGGAGAGATATTTGAAAAATCCCATTCTCTTTTTGCTTTGTTTTCTTGAGAATAAAATTATTTGCAAAAAAAATTCTTCATTTAATTTAAAATCTCTTTTTATCATATTGAGTTGCAATTTACAATTTAATTTTTGTTGAGGCTTGTAAATTACAATTTAAACCTCAATAATATTGTACATCAATTCAAGAGTCTATATATATGTATACATATGTATACACTCCTATTCATAATTAATTCATCAGAAAAAAATTTTCCTATGCTCTTCTCTCTCTCTCTCTACAAAAATAAAATAGCTTGACTTATTAATTGAGATATTTTGTCTAGATGCTTAACACTGAGTAGTGACAAATACATTACCTTTTTGGCACATAAAAAGACAATAAGATAGATCAATAACTCTAATGGATAATCTTTTTTTTTTTAACCAAATAGATGTCAAAAGCACAAGTCATTGACATATTAGCACATGTTACCAAAATAGGAGGTGGGATGGAATGTGTGAAGGGAAGCTGGTGGGCTCATGTGAGAGGAAGGATTAGGTGGGGTGGCCTATGCATGAGAGAAGGAAATTTGGGTTTTGGGGTGATAAAATGGGAGAATAGACAAAACAAGAAGTCAATGAGAGACAAGAAGAAAGAGTGGAAGAGATACACTAAGATAGAAACTGATAAATAGAAAAGAGAACACTAGAGAGATTAAAGATATATCATCATGTGTAGTGAAAATACCATCATGCGCAATGAAAAATAACAAGACTACTATGACATCACACCCACATGGCAAAAGCAACATTATATAGCATTATTTTCATAAAAGTTTTTCAAACTAACATTATTACGTAAATAAAAGAAAACCCCGCAATGCAAGGAAGGTAAGTAGGAATTCCTAAACGAATAATGTGTTTACTTGATAAAAGCTAATATTTGAGTCTCGTAGGAAGAATGCAAAGTTGGGCGTTGTAACACAAAACAACACCTGCTACTAAGAAAAGCACAGTCCTATTTGTTGCAACTAACAAAGACAAACATGGTTTCCTGTGGATTATACCATTCATGCTAACTTATCATACACATACATGCAAACAGAGAATGAACCATGTATGACAGATTATCCTTCACGCAAGAACAGCTAAAATACTTCTATATGTTGTTTACATTACTAGTAAAGTATCAGGAAGGTGCTAGTTACGCTCTAAGATACAATTGTTTTGACTCAGTGGCGATGTTAAGGTAAATTTCCATCGGAGCTTGACTTATTCAGTTATTTGGGCCATTAATCTCAACATGTATTTCACTTTACTAATTTACGATTACATTGGAGGACTCAATGTTCTGCAATCTGTTCTTGGCAGTTTCTGTTTACACACCTACTTTCTTTTTCAACCAAAAAAAAAGGGTAATTGAATGACTACTATGACTTCAAAGTTTTGGACACTGGTGCTTGTAGAATTATCAATCACCAGTGATCTAAATGTTTTCAACACCTCTCTGCATTACCCTGACTTGACCACCAGTGATCTACACACCACAGGTTTCCTACCTCTAAACTTCAAACCGAACAGAACGGAGAGGATTAGTTAGGATTACCACTTTAAGGACTATTGTGTACTTTGATTCTGTTACTTATTCAGTGATTGTGCCCATTCAGTGTTTGTCTTCTCCCTCTATCATGTTTTCTCTCCTCTATCTCTCTAATTTTCTCCTCAGCCTCCCCGTAGCTAACCCTACCTTTCTTCTATGTCCCTGGTGGTCCTGCATTACTAATTACTACATACAAATCCTGGTATGCTTTTATTACATTGCTGTGAAAATTAAATCAAACAACCTTGAAGTTAAGGTCATTGAATAGGAATCAAGATAATATCTACCAAAATCAGAATACAAATACAAAGACCTCAAGCATATTCATGTAACACTGACACAATCCCAAATTTCTGTGAAGGCTATAACAAACATCCTGTGCCCAGGACCCTACGCTTGACTGAGAAAGAAATTTAGAGTTAGATTATGGCAGAAGATGCAATATCATTGACTACTGCAACATATGCAATTGAAGTAGTAATTTTTAATATTCCTGCTTTGAAAGTGCACTGACCTGTACTTAAAAAGAGTTACAGAATTGATCCAGGTAAGTTGAGTGCATATGCCTCACAAAATGAACTAATATATCATAGTGACTTTGTTTGTCTAGGTTAAATCTATTTCTAAAAAATTATAGTCAAGTATCCACTAATTTAGAAAAGGAAGGGGTGAAAAATAGTTGTAATTTACAGTGCAATAATGCGCATTTAACAATCCATTCCTGATTACAACTCGAAAGTGTACAATAACAGCTTAGTTTTAGTTTCATTTATGTGTGTTTGCTAATATACCACAACAATGTAGCATGCAGAAAAACAAAATCGCATAAGCCCTGCTTCTAGTAGAACAGTAGAAAAATGTAACACAGAACAAGTTAAAGATTACAAACCAGTTCCTGGGAAAGCTGAGTTCTATTTAGAGGTAGTGGAATTATCCTTCTTGGAAGATGACGCATAATCGGGAGGAGAGTATACAAGAGCAGCCACCATGGCTCCTGGGAACACCACATACTTTGCTAGCACTGCCAGTTTTGTGACCAACGGCTCTCCCCTCATAAATGCCATTTCTTTCCTCTAGACTCGCTTCCACAATCAGCAAGGTGCCTATTCAATTAACCCAAAAAAATTTCCTCACGTACAATCTACCCCTCTGTCATGCGATATGCTAGGATGTTAACTAAAGAACAACCAAAGACATAACAAAGTAAATACAAAAAGACTTCAAACAACCAAAGACATAAAGTAAATACAAAGAGACATTAACTTGACATAATGAAGTACCCAGTAAGTCAGTAACCAGTTTTACCAGCTCCACACAACAAAGTATTGACAAAGTAAGAATATGATAAGGAATAAAATTTCACATAAAAAGAAAAAAAAATTGAGAGATGATTATAAAGAAAATTTAATTCCACATGGCATTAAAAACGAGTGGATTATTTAATCTAAAAAAGCCACTGCCAGTAGACAACTATCGCAAGAACATCCCCTTAACCTTAAGACATTAGATCAACACTATGAAACTCTATTTCTTTCCTTTTTATTTTAAAGAAATTTTATTCAAAGCACCACAATAATCAAAAAGCCATAAAAATCTTTTAAAAAAAATTAAAACGTTAGCA
Source organism: Saraca asoca (assembly GCA_026873985.1). Lineage (NCBI taxonomy): Eukaryota > Viridiplantae > Streptophyta > Magnoliopsida > Fabales > Fabaceae > Saraca > Saraca asoca. The sequence continues at coordinate 2,018 of JANHAO010012027.1, read as the reverse complement.
AGTAAAAAAAAAAAAAGTAGTCACGAGCAGCTAAAAGATGAAGATTCAATAAAATAAAAAATGAAAGAGGGTCATATCAAATTAAAAAATGAACAACTCTGGTTTAAATATAGCACAACAATCTAAAAATAGTTCATGTCAATATATAGAGAAATTGTGATTCGCTACAAGCAATCAAGCAGAGCTGCCATGGCGACAAAGCGCACTTGAAAAGGAAAGAAATTCCAAAAGAATGAAGATGGCAGTGGGGGAAAGAGAAAGAATTGATGTACCTGGGTCACAGGATCTAGCCGAAACCCCAACAAAATGAATATAACTTCTGCATCAACTATAATATATTAGCGTCCGTTTCTTTTTCTTTTTCTTTTTCTTTTTCTTTTTGTCATTGAGTCCTTGGGCTTGGGTCTCGTCAGGGATGGTAATGGGCTCATGTTAACCCAATTCAAATTATAGTAAAAACACCCAAAAATCCAATAGACAAATTTGAAAATATGATTACATCAATTCAATATCAAATTTGAAAAAAAAAATTGAATTAGTCTTAATTTAATGTAAATTTTTTTTAAACAAACATTAAATTAGTGTCCTCAAAAGGTATTTTTTATAATAGAAGTGACAACTATCTTAATATACACATAAAAAATTTAAGATTGTTTGATATTAACTTAATTTTTTAAAGATTAGTTTAATATATTATTAAAAAAAATTGTTACATGGGAGTCATTAATCCAAGGGGGAATAGAGATATCCCTTTAGGGTAGGAGGCAAAAATCACATAATAAGTTTCAATAGAAATCAAAACAAAATTTATGACTTATCAAATCTTAAAGATTGAATGATAATCAATAGATCAAAAGGTCCTAATTATATATTATTCAAAATCATATTTGCCTAATTTCCTCAATTTATTATCTAGAGTGTTGGAAAAATCATGTAATTCATTTAGTAACATAAGAATATGGGTCCCTCAATTTTTAAGAGTGTGAATTTATGAGAGATGTAAATATAAAAAAAATTATATTAAAATTAAAAATAATATTAAATATTATCATTATATTTTAAAATTAAAAAAATTTAACAAATAAGAAATTTACATAGAAAGCATCCGTAGCTACTTGGACAAGTAATAGCCATAATTAGAGTTATCAAAACGGGCTAGTCCACTCCGATCCGTCTCAACCCATCACCAAACGAGGTGGGGCAGGTTGAAAGAATCTCAACCCAACCCAACCTACTATAGGTTGTGGGTTAGGCGAGCCAACCCGCAAAAAAAAAACTGCTGCTAAATTGCAGACATACACAATGGCTCATATTTTGTTAATTAACCTATACAAAAGGATAAGAGAAAATAATTCGGTGGTAACAGTTGCAAATCACTCCAATTTGAACTTATACACTTGGTACAAATTGTGACCATGTACAAAGAAAGCAGGACCAAAAGATACTTACATGTTCTAGCATTCTTGAATTACAAACTATTGTGAATATTGTGTCATCCTCATCAAGAGACAGTGAAGGTCTATAAGTAGAGTGCCTATTAACTTCAAAAGATTTAGATCTTCCACTATTTCTAGTACCTGATAGACAAAAATTATTTGGCAGCCTATATTAATTAGATTACATAAATAAAAAAATTAGACCATGGCAATTAAACTGTAGAAGAATAAGAATTCTAAAAAGGAAAAATCAGAGCAAGTTCTTCAGAACCTCTATTGCACAACTTGTAAAATGTCAAGGCAGATGCCTAAGGTTTAGATCAACTTATAGAACTTCAAATTGAGCATAAGATGATGTATTGTAAATCATAAAATGAATTATGGTGCGTGGTAAGCTAGACAAAAAGCCTTGGTAAGTGTTATTAAAACACATTGATGCATAGAAATGCTAATAGAATAATTTTACAATTTAGCCAACCCCATAGTTGTCAAATGGAAAAAAGTGCCTTTAGATTCAAAACCAAAGGACACTACAAAACATGCACATCAGATCAGGTTTTCCCTCTTCTTACCTGATATAAC
>JANHAO010012026.1:0-16655 GCA_026873985.1 Saraca asoca | reverse complement strand
CTTATTTATAAAAAAATCACTCTTATACTTCAATAATTTAAGTCTAGGAACATCAAGATAACTCTATTTTCATAGAGTTATCACAAAGTTCTCTATAGCTAATAATATAAACTGATTCAACAGATGTTAGCTTTGATAAATTACTAGGAAGATTCTTGTCCAAGTCATGCAAAGTCAAATCTTTAAGAATTCCTAATAGATGAATACAATGTTTCAATAGTTTTCCCCTTACTTTGTAAATATTCAAATGCCTTCAATGTGAATGAAAACTCCTTTAGAATCGAGCAATTATGAATGGCTAAGCATTTAAGAGATTTTAATTGAACTTCACTTTGAAAACTTTTGTGCTCTTTGCATTGAGATAGATTCACAGTCTCAATTGTATGCAGAATTAAGATAAAGGGATGACTATGACACAAATTTGTACAATCAGAGTTTGACCAATTTAAAACTTGGCTCCTTCAAGAAATCTAGAAGTTCTATCAATTGTTCACATTGTCCAAGCTCTAAACTCTTTAAGTTCACAAGATCTTGTCACAATTTGATAGGTCCCAAGATTAAAAGATGAACTATGGAAATTGGATCTTGCATATACTCCTGGTTTCTTTATGAATTCTTTTTTAGTATTCAACCAGAATGTGATTTATTGCTTTATATATAGAGATACAACGTAAAATTTAATCAGTGAATATGCAAATAATAGAATTAATAATTGTGCATTGAAATTGTAAATGTAGCAAGGTTGTAAATATTGGAGCAAAAAAGTAGAAATCAAAGACACAGATTTTTAAAGTGATTCAAGTTGAATTAAAATCGCAATTTAAGTTTACTCCACTAGATAATCCTCAACTAGATCACCATTTCAATTAATCAAAAACATCAAGATTTAATTGGGCTCCTGAAATGCCAGTTTATAATATAAGAATTATATGAATCTTGTTAACCTAGAAGAATTAAAAGTAGGCTCTTCCAAACCTTAAAACAAACACAAGAAATTATGCAGGCTCTTGCTAACCTATACAAGATATCTATTAACCTAAAAATCTCAAAAGAAAATAAGAGATAAGAAAAGATTAAGGTAAAGTAGAAATACAATACTAGAGATTTGAGAGATAATTCTTAATCAACTCTGATGAATTTCAACATATGTTTGATTCAAAATCACTTAACTTGTTCTGGAAATCTTGTAAGGTAGAGAAATCTGGTTAAGCTCTTTTCTTTGAGATTTTCACACTTGAAGGAGAAAGAAAACTGTGTAAAAGTTATGAAAACTAAAGGTAGTTAGGACTCTTTTAACTATTGTAACCATTTATAATAGAAAAACTAACTTTTAGTTTGTGAATCGGTTCTTGAATCGATTCAAATAAAAATCCTTACTTCCAATTAAAAATTTTTTCAAAATTGTTCAACATGAATTGATTCATAATGTATAAAATAGTTTTTATAAAATTTGTACTTTCATCAAGTGGTTTTGTTTCCACCTCATTTTGAAAAGATTTGTTTGAATCAAACATCTGTTTCTACCTCATTTTGAAATCTGGTTAAGCTCTTTTCTTTGAGATTTTCACACTTGAAGAAGAAAGAAAATTGTGTAAAAGTTATGAAAGCTAAAGGTAGTTAAGAATTTTATAACTACTGTTACCGTTTATAATAGAAAAACTAACCTTTAGTTTGTGAATCGGTTCTTGAATCGATTAAGATAAAAATCCTTACTTCCAATTAAAAATTTTTTCAAAATTGTTCTACATGAATCGATTCATAATGTTTGAAATAGTTTTTATAAAATTTGTACTTTCATCAAGTGGTTCTGTTTCTACCTCATTTGGAAAGGATTTGTTTGAATCAAACATCATTTGAATTTATTTACAAAAGATCCTAAAAAAATAATTCCTAATTCAAATGTTGATCTCTTGAACCATATTTATATACTTTGAAACCTACAAAATAAATTAAAATAAACAAAGAAACATACTATCAAATATTAATGTGAATGATTTGGTTAAAATTGTTTTTCAACACTAAAACCAAGGAATATGTAGCTAGGATAACTTAGGCTAGCAATCTCCCCCTTTTTGATAGTGACAAATAATTTTAAATTAGTTTCAAAGTAAAATCAAAATAGTAAACTTTATTAAAAAAATTTGAAATTTATGATTTTTTTTTTATTTTTAACTTTAAATTTTTCTCCACTTTTGAAATTTTCTCCCCCTATTTAATTGAAAATAATATCTCATTTAAAAAATATTTAGTTTGAAAATAACATTTAAAATTTATGGGATTTTTTAAAATTCCACATTTCTCTCCCTTTTGGTACATCAAAAAGTAACAATATAAAAAATGAAAAATATGTACCAGAATATAATGTTCATATGTTAACTTTTCAAAATTAAAATCATATATTAATCTGAATTAAAATATCGATATAAAATCAAAATCAAAATGTAATATTCATAAAAGACATAATATCCATAATATCAATCAAAAACATTGTGTAAATTGCAATAATCACATTAATGAAAATATTCAAAAAACATATATCATCGAGAATTAGAAATATTAACCATAAAATCTGAATGCAATATCCATGAAAATATTCAAATATCCAGAAAATATTGAAACATCTAGAAAATATTAATAAAGTCAGAGTTCATCACAATATTAAAAGATAGTCTCAAAATCATAATAAGATAGAGGAAAATGGGAATAAGGGATGCAAATATCAGATAAGCAAGCAAGCACAAATACAACTACTTTGCAGGAGGTGAATCTATCTTCTGAAGCTCTGCATCTTTATCTTATTATTGTAGTCTTAATCTGATCTCTTGAATTTGAACCTCAAGTGATTTGAGCCTTTAATTGATCTCATTGTCTCTTCTGTAGCTTTCTTCTTCTAAATGAGACATCCTTTCTTCCATAAGGTTAACAGACATTTCTTGAGTTTCAGAAATTTTGTTTATTTGATTAGTCATGTGCTTGTTCATTCTTTCTATCATAGAGTTAATCTGGCTTCAACTTTAGTAGAAATTCCAACTGAACCTAAAATTTCTCTAGATGGTTGTGTAGGTCTAAATATTTCTTTGGTCCATTTCCCTTGCTCATTTTCTTTAAAAGCCATCATGTGTAAATGTGATGCAGTAATCATTGTGGTTGCTTTTGGTGGTGCAAACAAAATTTTATCAAAGAGAGTTTTGTTTTAACTTTGGTAAAGAAGGGTGTAAGGATCATGCCATATGGAAGATAACCAATGTTTATTCTCTTGAAACATTCACCCATGTATTTCAGAATAAAATATGGAAAATTCAAATCAATTTAGTTTTTAATAATCCACATTAAAAATAAGTCATCTTCCACAATTTGAGTAAAATTGGTGATCCTTGGCAGAATTATTTTACATAAAGCATAGTATAGAATCTTGTCTTTAGGAGACAAGCCAATTATCAACAATTTCCCACTACCATCTTTTGGGGTGGAATAGGGAAATAGTAGTCTAACAGCTCGTTCCTTACTATAAGCAAGAAAGGATCCTATAGTAAGCTTTGGCATTGTGTTATTCAAACCAAATTCATTTGCAAAAGATTTAGAATCAATGACTATATGTTTATGCATCACATAATAAGATAATTTACCATCAGCATTAACAAGATTAGCATAGAACATTTTCACTAATCTAATATATGGCTATTCCTTTAAAGGTCAAAAATTTTTCTAGCCTATACTTTACTAACAATTTAGGTAGATGGGTTGTTTTCAACAATTAATCATTGAAGCATTTCAAAGGTTCAACTTTTCTATATTTTAGAGAGAGATAGGTAGCATACTCAATGGAGGATTGGAATAATGACTCTTCATTTATTGGTTGGGTAGCTTTCATTGGTGATTTGTCCTTGCTCTTTGTTGTGAGTTTGATCCTTTTTACTATTTGTGAAGTGATTGTTGAGAAGAGAAGTTTCAACACTTAGGCTTCTTAGGGTTTGCTTTGGGGCTTTTTGATTTAGGCTGTTTATGATGAAATCAATTAGTTGAAAAGTTTAGAAATGATGTTTATAATATTTCTATGTAAAAATTTTGGTGAAAAAGGGTTTGAAAATCAAGATTTTAAAGGTTTCGAGAGGATGAGAGAGTTATTGTAAAAGGAATTCAACTTCAATTCAGGTATGTATAATATCACGCATTGAATTGATTTGTAAATGGATTTAAAGAGCAAAAATTTACTAACAAATCGATTCAGGTTTAAATTTACTTATTGAAATTCATAGAGGAATTGATTACTGAATCAGTTTATGTATGAGTGAATATTTTATGAATTGATTAGGGAATCAATTCATCTAGGAGTTTTTAGAAAAATTTGAAAATTTGAGTCTTCTTGAAAGTTTAGAAAATTGAGCAAATTGATCATTGAATTGATTCTTAATGTTTATAATTTAAGAAGTGAATCGATTATGGAATCAATTCAAAAACTCATGAAAAACCTGGATAAGTGTGAATCAATTATTGAATTGATTAGGGGGATCTTGAGTTTAGTTTTTCTAAGTTTTTGTTTTCCTATGTGCTTTTGTTGTTATTCAAAAAGCCAGATAGCATCTTAAATCACTTGAAATTTCAAATTCTCTCCATATACTTGCAAAACAAACTTAGCAACATGTCTGATGCTTAAGTTAGTAATTGCAATAGTCAAATCTAAAAAAATTTACTAAAATTTAGGAGGTTTATCAATGTCTATCTTGTTGTAAGTGCAACTTTTATTCTATATCATGAGTTGTTTTCTTTTCTCTCGCATAGACCTGCAAAACTGGAATCAAATTTGCTTGGGGTAACCTAGTAAGTTTTGGGTCCAAACTTGTTAGTAGGTGTTGATGTCAGATTTTGGTAATGATCCAAACTTTGGCCAATGGAAGGATTCTTCAGGATCTCTGGCCTTTGTCCAATTCTAACAAAACAAAAATGTAAAATAAACGAAGATGGAGGGAAGAGCAGAGAAGAAGACTCAGGGTTTTTAATATGGTTTGGCCAAATCCAAGTATCATCGAACCCTACGTCCATGGTAGTGTGTTATTCAAATGGTATTTTTACAAAGTTACAGCACTCAGGTTTTTTTCTCTATTTTGGCAAAGTTTCTACCTATATGAGGGTGATCTCTCTTTACAGAAGGCTCCTTCTTCATATTTATAAAGGAGATGAGGTTACAATAGTAAATCTTCTTTTTTGGCTACTGTAGATTATCTTCTGTAGGTGGGCCCTATTTGTCAGTTGGGGCAGGGTATGGCTTGGCCTTCTGTCTGGCGAGCTTTGTGTCACTACTTGCACTTCATTGACCAGATCACACAATCTAAGGTCATGCACATCATCAGGAAGGAGATGTCGAACTCGCTCTGCTTAGGCACGAGTTCAAGCCAAGGGGTCACACTCACTATGCATATTGAAGGCATAGCGATTCGGACAGTTCTTCTGACTGGTCTTTTTGTCACTATTGGGCTTCTTGCGTGTCCATCCAAGACGAATCAGTTTTCACATATAACATAAGCCTCTTGATTCTCAGCTCGTGCTATGGGTTGGGAGTTAAGACTTTTCAATTTTTGGTTAGCCAAAGTCTTCTCCCGAGGCTGTTGTTTCATTTACTCTAGGCCATGCTCCTTATGGCACGTGTCCGGTAGTTATTGCTGAGTCAAACTTAGCCTTTTCCAAGGCCATAAATGGTGATGGTTGGGGGAATAGATCTGGATCCTTTCATGGAGTCAGCCCTAGCTCTATATAAGTGAAAGGCAATGCCTTCTATTACTGCACTAAGTAAACCATAGAGTTTCTTAATAAGCCACCACCGTTTCCAGTGTTTTATCCTTCCATAAAGGCATGTATGGTCTGCTACATAAAGAGCTTGGAAGATTTGACTTCTTTGCTAACATGGAGAGATCTGATATGGATCTCAAATTGCATCCTCTTGGCTCCATCATGAGGCAATTATTAGGCCGGCCAAGCTCCTGGAGCTTTTTGATTTGCTTCCTTCATTAGGAGTGGGTGGCCGGAGGAATAAGGAGCTATAGTGCTACCGTTGATTGTGCATTAGAAGGGAAATTTGAGGACCTTGATGGTGCACGAGCTCCATTCAGCCAGGATATAGCCATTTGTAGTCGGTCCCTTTCCTTAGTTATAGGTTTTCCTTTTTACGTTTTGATTAGCCTATATCCAGAGCTTTCTGATGTATGCCAGCCTCATTGAGGTCTTTTAATGAATAAAGCTCCAGCTTCTTTTTGCAAGTTCTATTTGTTATTCTTGTTTTTCATATAAACTTTTTGGTTTGAACAATTTGTGTGACCTAGCATAATCAGAAGACAGCATGAGTTATGGATTAGAGCATCTCATGCCTGTGCTGATCCTATGGCCAAATAAATAGACAAGTTAGTATGGGAATGATAAATAATAAGTAAGTTCCAATGAGAGCTATCATATAATTGAGTTTGCATGAGAGCTACCAAATTAATAAGTGAGTGATCTCGTGGCCAAATAGATTGAGTTCTATTGACGTCAAAATTCAGTTCATACGGAGGACCCGAACTTCGACCAATGGGAAAGGATTCGGTGGACTCCTATCCTGCAATCTGGTGTAGAAAGATGGACAAGAAGAAGAAGAACATAAGCTTTTTTAACGTGGTTCGAGTAAATCCAGATGTCACCGGACCCTACGTCCATAGTAGCATGTTATTGCTGGGAAATGCTTGTTGTGTACACAGTTATACAAGAGGTTCCTCTAGTGAGCCCCATGGCTCCTCACCCTCAGAGCTCTCTCCTCTCACTATTCAGTTCTCTCTCTTCTCTTAGGATGCTCTCCTCTCTTTTTTATTTTATCACCCAGAGCCTATATACAAAAGGCTAACTCTATTATTCGGCTATTGCAGGCTTCCTGTCAATCAGCCCCTGCTCTTGTCTCTTCCTCAATCTATGTGCTTAATAAAGTCTTGGCTGAGAATGGCTTCTCTCGGCTGGGCCTTTTGTTAGCCCAAAAAACACTATCAACATAAGCCCCCTAACTCGCAGTGCACTTTGTGGACTGGGAGTTAAACTTTCGCTGACAAAAGCTCAACACATCATGCTAAGATAAATTCCTACAAATCATAATTTAAAAGATCTGAGTAGAATGAATGTCCTTAAGCCAATCAGCTTCGATAACAGATATTAATAAATCGTATGATTTAGCATAAATGGGCTTTCAGCCAGAAAATCATGATTTCAAAAATACATATCATATTGAATGACCAAGGAGGTCGCTCAGATGCATGATGAGTAGGGTGTTTGAAGTGTCAGCGGGGTTCCATTCTGGGGTTCCCGTGGAGTTTGACCCAATGGAGTTCAACCCAGATATAATTTTGCCGTAGAAAGGCGCTTAGTAGGAGATGGTGGTCAGAGCTGGTTAGGTGCGGTTTAACCATCGCGCTCATGCCTAGAGGTATTGTCCTACTATTTGGCAATCGCCTTGGGGTTTTTCCCGCCATGAAAGCATGGATGGGCTTTAGCCTCTCTCCCATAGGGATGCCTCGATTGGCACAAGTATGGGTGTTTATTGGGCGCATCTGTGCGACCTACCTAGATACCCAGTAGTGTAATTTTAGCTTTGAAAGGAGGAGTAGAAATCCATCCATAATAAAATATTTAATGTTAGGATGAAAAATTGTATCCAACTCTTTTAAGTATATAGAAAATGAGAACTTAGCTTTGTTCAAGTGTGAGCTGTAATGTCATTGGTATTGGAATGACAAGCACCCTACTCTGGACTTCTGTCCAGCTTGGTGTTAATTTGGAAGGGCAAGAAGCACGAACTCGAGGTCATGGATGTGTTCTCACTGCATGCGGGGTGCAAGTTGAACATCATTGCTATTACTTGCCTAAAACTAGATTCCGCCTCAACGCATGGTTGTTATGCACTAGGCCATTGATGAATTTAATCACTGCATGAGAAATGTGTGGGCCCCATCCTGAACTCAAAGCTGCACGATAACGGGATGAGCACTCCCTTCTCATGATGATAACAACTTGTCGCCATGCCCGCGTATGGAAGCAAATCTGAAATGATGCTACCATCGTGTACTCGTTGGGGCCGTCGATACATGGCTTGGACATGAGGACTGTGCCGCCACCTTACTGCAAGCTCGAGCTACTGGACGGCCAGAGTCATCATGCATGGCTGCGAAGACCAGGCTCGCAGTTGGAAGCTTGTTGCCATTATCACTTGTGTCAAAAGTGAGTTATCGTGAACTGCCATGAAGTTGTCATCGTCCGAGCCATTGCACGAGCCATTTTCGACATAGAGACGAATGAAGGCTAGACATGAGCTTGTCATCACATATGAGCTACTGTGATGCTGTTGTTTGGGCTCAACGCTGATCCCGTTGCATGGTCTTATGTGCGCTCATCATTGGAAAGCTCTACATGCTGCCATGCATGCATGGACCTGAGTTGCTACTACTTGGTTACACGCTCGTTGCCGGGGGTCTGGTTTGGTGTATAGCAGTTGAATGATCCCAAGTCAAGTCTTGCTACATGTCCACTGAGTGGACTTTACCTTTACTCATATTTAGTTTAGAATGACATTGGTTCCATGGCTAAGGCTTGGACTCATCACCAATCCGAAGCAGTCTGGTTAGGCGTGCAAGCTTGATGCTAGACATAGATGCCGCATGATTTGCAAGATCATTTGTAGGAAGGAATCAGTTCAGGATGAAGCTATCACTTCAGCTCACAGAAGCCCTACCAGTAGGGGGAGGGTTCATAATGGCGTTCGACCGTCTCTACGGCCATGAATTCACTCTTGGATCCAAGACTGTATGGCTGCTCCATCGTTTAGCTGTCAAATCAAGAATGCACATTGGTTTGCTACATGATCATCGTGAGCGAGTCTAGCACCTTGTTCACATTCCAACACAGGGGTTGTTATTATGCAGGTTAGTTCATAGCCTGCGTAATTGACATTCATCATGCCTAAGGTTTGTGGCTTTGCCATTAGAGTTAGACGCCGAAGGGTTGGTGTAGAAGCTGGTCACTAGGCTTAACTCCTATGTGGTTGCAAGGGATTGTGTTGCAGGTTCCCGTCAAACCCCGCCTCAATTCATAGGGACGATATACTCGATGTTGAGCCACCATCGTTCGACCGGAGAGTGTGGGCTTCATCATCTTTTGGTCTCGCTGTATAAATATTGCACGAGGTGGCTAAGATACCGAGATGCTTTGCATGGTCACGCAAGCTTGTCATTGGGGAATCCCTCGTCATGTGGCTAGAAGCTTCTTACTAGACCACACAGTTGCGTGCACATTCATCATTAACCCAAGTTAGCACATAGTCGAGTGGGTGAGCCTCGAGCCACACTTTCACCTAGAACCAAACTAGGTGTTGCTGCTGATGGTTGGCGAGTGCAAGCTTATCGCCGAGCATGGTTACGTTTAGCCCCAACACGAGCCTTGTAGTGCTGCTGGAGCTAGCGTACCAAGGCCTCCATAGTAAGTTTTATCGGGTTATCAAACTTCACGGGGACCGAGGGTGTGAGCCTAAAGTTTTTAGCTCTCGTACAAGTAACTGATCTTGGCAGGAAGATGGACTGCTGATATTACAGACAAAATCGGAACCCTTCCCTTTTTAAAGCACCATATGATCATCATACCTTCTTTTACTCAAACGATACTTAGGTAGACAACCTATTCATGAGAGTTTAAATTTCTTTTCTAGTTTTTCTCGGGAGCATAATGGCACTGGACGACACCTTACAAAAAGGGTCTATTATGTCCAGATCAGTTGAATCTGATGAGCCTGGAATGAGTGGAAGCCAATTGGTGGCAATTCAAATGTTATTAACATTCATTATTCTTAGCTTCTCGGCTAGAGAAATTTGTCCAGCCAATATACGGAGTATCACGCAAAACATGAACGAGTGATTCCATTGAACTCGCTGCAATTAATGGGTTACTTTATCACTCCTAGGGATACTGATAGTGAAGGCATCCCTGTATGGGGGGTTTGCATGCTCTTCCACTAGGGCATGGCTCCTGATGACTCTTTAATCTATTTCGGCATTAGTTAGTGCAGGAGGGCTAAGCACGTGCCAACCATTCGAGTAAGAATAAAGTGGAGAAGGCTCAGGAATAGCTATCACAATCTGCATGGTTTGGCCATGGATGCTATTTCGAAGGAATCCAATTCCGAGTGGTCATTTAATATCCACGGGGGACTTTATCGCCAGTGATGGATATGATGAATGCTCCTATCCCCTAATTATTTGTTGTGTGAGGGAGCTTCCTGTTGTTTGAGAGGCCTACCCTTTGCGATCTTTATACAGGAAGTTTAATTGGTTGCCATAGGCAACATATCTTGCCCCTGCAGAATCAAAATTCAACAATGATTGTGTATAATATATATCGGGTTAGTCAGTCCTTGACAAAAGAATTTTGAGCCAATCGGCTTATAGTAATAAAATTCCATTTAAAGGATATGTGCTGCATTGCCAATCGGTCATGCCAGCTTGAACAAGAATTCTACACGTAATTAGTGTACTACTTGGATGCGGGGTCTTCAGTTTGTTCGTGCAAGAATTCTATTCAGGGCAGGCATATTACTTGGACACGGCTCGTGCAAGAATTCTACGTGTGATTAACACATTACTTGGACACGAGATAATTATTTTACCCTTGACCCGGTTGTAAGAATTGTACGTATGGCTAACGTATTACTTGGACGCAAAGTCATCCGCGCAAGAATTCTGTGCCGGGGCAAACACATTACTTGGAGGTGGTTCATGCAAGAATTATACGGACTGCTACCGCAGTACTTGGATGCGAAATCATTTATCGAGCCCCCAACATGCACAAGAATTCTGTGTGGCCAGCACATTACTTGAACGTAAGGTCGTTCAGTGCAAGAATTCTGTGCGGGGTAAGAACATTACTTGGACGTGGCTCACGCAAGAATTATACGCACTGCTAGCGCATTACTTGGATGTGAGGTAGTTATTTGGCCCCTGGCTCGCACAAGAATTCTGTGCATGGTTGGCACATTACTTGGATGCAAGGTCTATATATAAGGATTCCGTATTGTTGCATGCCTTGGATTTCATTATCTGCAGGCAAGTTCCTGGCAATCACATTTTATTTCTCTTTCCGCACATTACCTTTTGCTCCAAAAATCAAGATTCAGTTGTAGGAGTGCGACTTTAATTTTCGTTCAAGTGCGAGCTATAAGGCTCGGCATTGAGCTTGTCAGCTCATGGGGATGATCTCTTCACAAGGACCGATATGCCCTTTGTGACCATACAGGTCCAACGCTGCCTTGTCTTGGCTGGGGGTTATCGAACCTGTGCCATTCATTACTGCATGAATTCATCAGGTCTCTGCATGGTCTTTTTGGCGTGTTCTAACACTAATGCGTACCGAATTCGATTTCACCTTATGGCTGCATGAGTTTCTTTTCGAGCTAGGGTACTGCTTGGTTGTTGCACGAGTTCACCAAGTCCACATATAGAACCATCTGGGACTAGCGCTGCTGCCATGGGCTCGTTGGCTCACCTATGTAAGCTTGGGCATATGGACTTGGGCTGTGCGAGAGGTGGCCATCGGATGCTGAGATCTTTGCACCGAAACAGACCACAATTGGATCGTGATCTCTTTTGCCTCATGAGTTATGGCCCCCTGCATAGTCTCAGGTTTTGTGCTGGGGTGGGCCACGGTTGGGACGTGTTTTCGTCAGCCTGAGAGCTTCCAGCTACTACAGGCGTGGCCGTGGAGATCAGAATGTAGTGTGTTATGAACTTTATGCTGAAGCTGGCCAAGGATGAATGCAAGCTACTGGTTTACAACCTGGATGCCAAACTCGGAGATCTACATGGGGATTCTTAACCTAAGCTGTTGCATGTTGATGCAAGTGTGCCACCTTCGCCATCGTGTGATCATCATGCTCGCGCCTGGAGTAGTCTCAACTTGGGTCTGCTACCATGGGTCTTCTGGATCATCTGAGCGTGAGGACCCGACTACTGCGTGGTGAGGATCATCACGACGGGGAGGATTATGTGGCGAGGAGAACTACGTTCATCAATGCAAAAGCTGCTGCATTCTCCTGGCCAGACATTGAGACAACATGTAGCTAGATTGTGAAAGACACACTGCAGCATGCAGTAAACCTGTCGTCAAAACGGAACTGAAGTCAGTCGTGGGCTCGTTATAGTGGAGCCTCAGACTGTCACTGGATGGCAGGCTTCAAGCTGCTAACTTGGAGTTTTAGGCTGCTGCAGACATAAGACTACGAGGATTGGACTAAAGCTGAACACAGGTGAACGTGAGCTACCAAGCTGCACACTGGGCATCAAACTCAGGCTACATCAACAAGGGGTTGTGATTAACCTAAGCTGCTGCACATTTGAAGGAAGCGTGCCACACGCTTGGAGCCATCTCGGCATGGCTCCACTGCCATGAATTCTTTGGGACGTCCACGAATGGCTCGAGTGCGAGGATCAGATTGTTGCATGGACTGCAAGAATGATGTGGCAACAAGCTGTGGCTGGGGTGTGAACCCGTCTCTTTTGTGAACCATGGTCAGATCGAACGCGATGAGGGAAGACCTGTACTGGACATGAGTTTACCCTCGCTGCATAGACTCCTCGTGCACGTTGCTGCATGGGATGCGTCCACGGTGGAGTTGAACATTGGCTGGGTGAGAGCTCGTTGCCTCAGGAGCCGTGACCTGCTGCATGGTTGTAAGGACCGACCCGCTATAAACAAACTTAACTACATTGCATGGCATTTGTTAAGTCATTAAAGGGCCAGAGTGAGGGCCCGTCAATGTACCAAACTACTTCACAGTTTCTACGCTCACCTATCCAAAAGCGGATTGATGTCAAAAAGAAGCCCCCCCACTCATGCGTTGGAAACCTTCATGGGCTATCTTCATGACCATCTGTGCGGCTGTAAGTTGAATATTATTACTGTTGTCACTACAGCTTCCAGTAGTGGTGAGATTCAAGCAATCAACTTTCACAGTAGAAATTAGTCAAGATGCAGGCGGAGTCCCCATGAACGGCACCAACTGTTGACGTCGAAATTCAATTCGTATGGAGGATCCAAACTTCAGCCAACGGGAAAAGATTCAATGGATTCCTATCCTGCAATCTGGTGTAGAAAGATGGAGAAGAAGAAGAAGAACACAAGCTTTTTCAATGTGGTTCGGCTAAATGCGGATGTCACTAGGCCCTACGTCCACGGCAGTGTGTTATTGCTAGGAAATGTTTGTTATGTACATAGTTATACAAGAGGTTCCTCTAGTGAGCTCTATGGCTCCTCACCCTCAGAGCTCTCTCCTCTCACTATTGAGTTCTCTCTCTTCTCTCAGGATGCTCTCCTCTTTAAAGATGAGTCCTCTCTTTTTATTTTATCACCCAGAGCCTACATACAAACGGCTAACTCTATTATTTGACTATTGTAGGCTTCCTGTCAATCAGCCCCTTGCTCTTGTCTCTTCCTCGATTTACGTGCCCAACAAAGTCTTGGCTGAGAATGGCTTCTCTCGGCTAGGCATTTTGTTAGCCCAAAAAAACACTCTCAACAAGTTCACATGAGAGTTACAAAATTACTAAGTGAGTGATCTCATGCTTGGTCCGATCTTGTGGCCAAATGGATAGGTTCGTATGAGAGCTACAACATTAAGAGGTAAGTGATCTCGTGCTTAGGCCGATCTCAGGGCCAAATAGATAAGTTTGCATGAGAGCTGTGATATAACTGAGTTCACATGAGGGTTGCAAAATTAAAGTTGGCTAATATTATAGCTAAGGCGATCTTGTGCCCAAATAAAAAGGTGATCGATCTTGTGATCACGGTGATCTTGTGCCTAAATAAAAAAGGGTGGCTGATCTTATGGTCGATGTGATCTTGTGTCCAAATAAAAGGGGTGGCCAATCTTATGGTGGGTGATCTTTTGCCCAAATAAAATGGGGTGATCGATCTTATAGTCGGGGCAATCTTATGCCCAAATAAAGATGGTGCCATTTAAGTGAATTACCTGTGCGAAGAAAATTTAAAATCAGTAGTCTTATTCAAAATGTTTACATAATTTACAAAAGAGCACAAAGGTTTAAAAGATCATCCTGATAGTAGGAGACTGCTCTTACTTGAGATCCTATCGAGAAGGTCCAAGCCATTGACAGGAAGGCTACACCACGTAGTCTTGGAGTTGACCCCTTTTGATGAGATCCTCTATGGCATCACTTAGTGCCTAACATCTGAGGAGATGTGCCCGAACTCATTGTGGTACGCGTAGAATTTCCCTCGGTTGAGTCTGGATTTGCTGGAAGTCTTCAAGGGTGAAGGCTTTCTGAAATCCTCTTTGTCTCTTTCCATTGCAAAGATCTTGTCCTGAATGTTTGACAGGATGCTATAGTTGCTGTGATGACCTAAAAATGGGGGTTGTTCATCCTTGCTCTTCTTAGTAAGGTGGCACTCGGGGTTGTCATTCCCATTCCCACGATTACTCCTCTTCTTGCTCTAAGGTGAGCTACTCGTTTTGATTTTCTGTGGTTCAAAAGTCTCTTTCTGTCTGATTTGTTTCGTGGCTCACTCATAAAACTTACCCAGGTTGCTAACTGGGGATTTGTACAGGCTGTTGAATAGCTTTCCATCTCTGTGGAGTCCCACTGAAATGGTAGTTAGGATGGCCTCATCTACGGGCTTCTCGACATTATTGGCCTCATGCCTAAAGCGGGAGATATAGTCTTTTAGTGTTTCCTATTTACCTTGGAAAATCGTGGCAAGATGGCACAAGGGCGTGAGTTGCTTCTCTAGTGCTTGGTATTGATCAACAAACTTTCCTTAGCATTCCTCCAAATTGTTGATGCTATGAGTTAGGAGGTTCCTGAACCAAATTTGACAGACTTCACCTAAAGTAACGAGAAAGATGCGGCACCTAATCAAGGGGTTACAGGTTTGAAGGTCCATCTGGATGTTGCAAAAGTCCAAATGGTTGTGCGGGTTGCTATCTCTGTCATACAACAGAATGGCTAGAACTTTGAGTTTGTACAGAAGGTGTTCTTCCATGATTTCCCTAAAGAAGGGAGTTCACTCCCCAGAGTGGCCTTGGTCATTTCAAGCTTGAGGGTACTCCTCCAAATGCTTGACTCTTTGAAGGAGACCTTCCACCATAATATCCAAGCCCCCTAGTCTTTGGCTAGAGACTTGGTGATTTGGTTCACTTTTTTAGCCTTGCAAATAGCGATTTGAGGTTTGCTCTTGATCAGTTTCTCTAGAGTGCTTAACTTCGGGTACGGCAGTTTTGGCCTGCCCTTGCACATTTTGAGTTTGTGCTTACACCATCATTGTTATTGCTTTAGCCAGCTCTCCCATCATGTGTTCAAGTTTCTTCTGACGCTGAAGCCAGGTTCATGGTCCATTGGTGCTGTTAAAAGTGGGAACTGGTTGCACTGAGCTGGCTAGAGGGACACCAATAGCTGCTCTAATAATAGGAGGAGTGGATAAATCTATTGTCAAGAATTGACCATCCGAAGGATAAAGTTATGCATTCAGGGCTCTAGTGACTCTTCCCTTAGCCATTGTAGTAGGAAATGAACTAAAATTAGGTGAGGTCCTTCCAGATGGTGCCAAAAATGTTGACGTTGGATTTTGGTAATGATCCAAACTCTAGCCAACGGGGGGATTCTTTAGGATCTCTGACTTTTCTCTTGTTTTAACATAACAAAACAGCAAAATAAACGAAGATGGATGGAAGAGTAGAGAAGAAGACACAGGATTTTTAATATGGTTCAGCCAAATTCAGGTATCACCAGACCCTACATCCATGGTAGCATGTTATTCAGATGGTGTTTTTACAAAGTTATAGCACTCAAGTTTTCTTCTATATTTTGGCAAAGTTTCTACCAATATAAGGGTGATCTCTCTTTATAGAAGGATTCTTCTTCATATTTATAAAGGAGAAGAGGTTACAATAGTAATTACATGTGCAGTAAATATGTTACATCAACATTTGATATACAAGATAGAATATACAGACTAAATATCCTTTTTTGGCTACTATAGATTGTCTTCTACAAGCGGGCCCTATTTGTCCATTGGGGTAGGGTATGACTTAGTCTTTTGTCTGGCGAGCTCCACGTCACTACTCACACTTCATTGACTGGATCATACAATCTAGGGTTATGCACATCATCAGGAAGGAGATGTGAAACTCACTCTACTCAGGCATGAGTTCGAGCTAAGGGTTTGTACTTGTGACGCAGATTGAAGGCCTAGCGATTCAGACAATTCTTCTAACCGGTCTGTTTGTCACTCTTGGGTTTCTCACGTGTCCATCCAATATGAACCAAATTTCGCATATAACAGTAATAGAAACTTTCTTAGTAGTAGATAATTTTGGCAACCACACCAGTTTTTCATTTGGTTTTAACAAATGATAAGTGAAAAATGTACCTATAAAAATGATAAATATCACCTCTTAAATAGCTATTAGTTTGTGATTTTTGTTTAACTTTTCCATTAGTTTTGTTAGTTTAGTTCTTGGTACTGCTTTAGTTTGTTTTTGTATCTCTAGATGATGAAAAGAAGCTCCAAGGAAATAATAAAAAGATGAAGAATGAAGCACACTTGAGTCAAGAGGAATCAAGGAAGAAGATATAAAAAGACCAAGT
>JANHAO010012025.1:0-16613 GCA_026873985.1 Saraca asoca | reverse complement strand
TCTAAGCCTGATTAGGTTATCCATCATTTTGATGGATAAGAAGGGTTTGATGGATAAGCTTATACAATACATTAGTTGTACCAAACGATTTATAGATTCATAATGTATTATATTAGCTTATCCTATCATACCTAATACGGTGTACCAAACGGGCCCTTAATATGAGCTAGATTTAAGTGAATCCCTACCTATCAAGCTTCAATTTGTAATCTAAACGTTATAGTTCTTTCAATATCTATCATAATTTTTCGAACACATTTGGGTTTTCTAATATAAGCCTTACTTAGGGTAAAAAGAGTAATTGAGTTCTATGTTTCCCCTTTTTAAGTGAGAGGTTGAATTTCTTAAAAAAAAAATTCAATTGTAATTGAATAATCGTTATAAAGACTTTTTCTTGTACTTGTTTAAATTTAGGGGAATTGATATTTAGTGTTTCAAGCTTGGAAGTGGATGTATACCTTTAAGGAGAACCACTTTAAATATTTTGTTTAAATCTCTATCCTTACTCTCTTTATTTTCAACAATTAATATTGTGATATCTGTTTTTATTTTTGTTGATGATTTGAGATTGTGAGATATTTTGTTTTTTATTGTTGGACTTTGTTGAATATTTTGTATTTTATTATTTATCATATTGCCTAAATGAATTGTTTTATACAAGTATTTTAATCTGTTATTTTTTGTATACAAACATCTTTATTAAATTATTTTAGATTTATTTGAATTAAAATCATCACATAATCATAACCAAGAGATTTTTAAAGTACTTACCTTAAAAATCAAAGTAGAGCTTTCCTAGATACATACTTGTCTTGTCCATGCACTAATGCAAAATCATCATATTTTTCACATAGATTTTATTAATGAAGAATATTTATGTCATTTTGATATGCATGTCAAAAGCACCCAAGAATCTTGATTTTTGACTGTATATTTACGAAGTAAATCCATTTCATTTTTAGGTCTATGTGAAATTCAATTTATCTTAATTTTTGTTTATATAAAATATTTTTCTTAAATATGTTCTTGTGAAATATTAATTCATTTAATTTTATTTTAAAAAAATAAAAGCAAATAATTTAATTTATATTTCAAAAAATAAAATTAAATAAATTAATATTTTATAAGAATAAAATTAATAAAAAATATTTCATATGAACGGAGAGAAAATAGACTTATCATGTATATACATGTGTTGTTGAATTCTAAATCCATGCTGCTGCTGAATCCCGCACAGTGAATAATATAGGATCGTTCCAAGAACTCAGGGTTTTAGGCATTTCGACTACGTTCAAATCCTACCTAAAAGTATATTTTCGGAAAACGCTTAAAATTGGGGTCATAGCCGAAGCTTCAAAGCTCAGAAAATTCATCAAAAAAAAAAGGGGTCCAAAGAAGGGAAACGGTTTCAACGGGGCAAAACAGGTCTTCCTGAAGACCCAAAGAAAATAAAACACACAAACCAACTTTGAAATTCCAAATTGTTAAGACCATGACTAAGTCTTCCTTGTCAAATTCCCTTTTTTTCTTTCTTTTTATTTATTTATTTATTTTTTGTACCGTGTAAAACGAAACATAAATTACATATATTTGTGAATTGAATCATAATGAGTATTCTCTCTCTCTAAGACAACAGCACCAGCTCAGAAGCTTACCAAGAAACTTTCTGTTGACACCACCACACCTTCTTCTTCCCTCATATATATTTTCCCGGAAAGTATTCTAACTATGGCAAATTACCCGACAAAGCCAGAAAAACCAGAAGCCATGGATGAGGTGATTTCTTTAACTCAGCATGGCTGTAAATTAGCCAGAGAGCTTGAATCAAACCTGCATAACTTAGCCAACCAGCCAAATTTACTATCCATTTCCATTGATGAGATCTTAAAGACATTTACTTCTGCCAGAGGAAAACTTTTCTCCCCTGATCAAATTCAAATCATTTCTTCATTGGCTCAAATGCTTCCTCAGGAAACACAAGCTGGTGGAAATTTATTAATGCATGAATGGCTGAGGTCTGGTTTTTCTCAGCCTTTGGATTCGATTCAAATGCAGCAGCAAGTTGGGGGTGCAGCAAAGAGTGCTGCTGCTGTTGGTGGAATAGAATTTAGTAAGCAGCAGTTGATCAGGTCAAGGGGTGGGAGAGATGTTGAAGGTTCTGAGAGATCAAAGGGCTCTGAAGGGGAACTGCAGCCTACGGAAGCATCACCCTCACGGCAGCGAAGAAGGTACTAAACTTTCTTAAATTTGTAAATTTCTCAATAGGGATGCCTAGTTTTGATTCATTAATTTGCCATCAGTGATATATTTATGTGTTCAATGGTACAAAAATATGATGATAGCAGATCTGATATCTTAACATCAAAATTAAGATTTCAGCCTTAGTCTTATTCGCCATCAATTTTATAAATTATTCTATAATACTATATTATATTAAAGAACGTATTTTTATCAAAGTTGTTTATTGTAACACTATTGATATATAGTTGTGTTTCAAAATGCAGTCCGCATCAATTTATAAAACTATAAATTAAAAGTTTCATATTTTGTTGTATTTTTCGTAGCCAATGTTGCCTAATGCCTTGGGTCATTTGTATGTGCAAAGTAAATTCATAAGAAATTTGGCCATTTTTACGTCCCAGGTTACGGGAAGGTGTCAGTGAATTACACTTCAACATAGCCCCAATAATTGAAAAGAGAGAAAAAAAGAACAAAGTAGTGAAATGCTTTAGGATTTTGGACAGCAGCCTTTAGTTTATCAACCGTACTATTATGATGTGTAAACCGAAAGCAGAAATGGCTCCATCCAAAAGTATAATTGAATATTCCAACGTCTTTCTTCGTTATTAGGGAATACTTACCAACCCTCCTTTCAACTGTATATACCAATTACCAAGTCCATGCCTTTCATTCATCTTTGGCCCCTAATTAATGGTGCTAAATCCAAACAGTAGATATTGTTTTCACTGTACAATTTCGTGTATCACGTCAATCAAACAACATATTTTTGTGCAACGGTAAACACAAGTAGACAAAAAAAAATTTTCTGAAATTTTTTTTTTAAAAAAATTGAGAGTTTTCTTAGACATTGGCCTGATAATTGCCTCTTAATATACAATTAAAAATTAACCAGGAAAGATGACTCTGAGAAGGAGACAGTGGTGGTTCCTGCACCGCAATATGGTAACACAGAGGTGCCACCAGAAGACGGCTACACTTGGAGAAAATATGGGCAGAAAGAGATACTTGGCTCCAAGCACCCAAGGTAATTTAATTTAATTAGTTAATTAATTAAGTTAATCACTTGATTCGTTAACTAGCTATAGCTAGCAGTTGAAATATCTAAATTGAATTAATTTCTCTTGAATAATTCAATATATACTAGTAGTCTTCCTAAAAGATCAGATTACTGGTTGATATATTTACATGAATTAAGTATAGTTTGACAGATTCAATTCAAAGTATATTCCAGAAAGACCTTCGTTCTTCACATTTCACTTGCACAAAAGGTCATGATTTTACATTTAATAAATCATATATTTCATACCTGCTTTTACCTTTCTTCCTAGGTTTTCTTTGCCAAGTCTGAAAACTCAGTATTGTCCCAGAAATTGACTCATTCCCTCTTGATATCTCGTTGACTGGTTATTTATTTCAGGCAATTTAGCTAACCATCTCCTCTGATCCCATATAAAAGTGACAGCTTGATTATATATAGCAACTTAACAAGACAAAAAGACTTAATTTCTTCTTTATAATTACTAACAACTCTTAGACCCTCATGTTAATTTAAAATTCTTTGATTAATAACCTAACATGGTCTATATACAATATCTATTCTTTCAGTAGCACATATGCAAGGTGTCGATTCGATCGACTCACATAAAACTCCTTCAAATATTTTTTAGAAATCTCATATATAAAAGTCTTGAATATATTATACTTTATTGATCGTCTATTTCCTGCCATTGAATTTCTTGATTAATTATTAATTTAATAATTAATCTTGAACATCACTTTCGTGGTTTGGGAAACTTTCATTTTCAGGAGTTACTATAGATGCACCCACCAGAAATTATGTGAGTGCCCAGCAAAGAGGCAAGTCCAGCGACTTGATAACGATCCTAATTACTTCCAAGTAACATACAGAGGCAAACACACTTGCCATATGTCATCCACAGCCCCATCATCACTTCCTCCACATCTGCTCGTAAATATCTCACGGGACATGACTCCAAGCACCATTTCACCCCAGTCATCAACTTCACTTGCTGGCTGGCTGTCAGCAGCGAATCTCAGCCTGCCTGGTGGCAGCACCATGGCTCCAGCCGGCGGGGATGCCGGTACTGGCCCTTCCACCTCAAGTTCAAGATATGGTGGTAGAGGGGATAATACCAATGACTATGATCCTGCAGTAGCTGATTTGGCTGATGTCATGTTTAATTCTGGTAGCAGCAGCAGTAACAGTATGGAACTGATCTTCAGGAGTGAAGATAAATATGAACCAGCTGATAAGAAAAGCTGATCAATGCGATTTTTGGCAGAAAATAATAGTTGCAGCTGGTAAAGTAGTTTATGGAGCATTTCACACACAGATAGTGGCGGCTGGTAAATTCATAAAGTTCACTTCATGTGCTGCATGATGTGTTTCTTGGCTTATAGCTAGTAATCCTACGAGAGAAAAGCGACTTCTTTTTATCATTCCTTTTTATGAATCGACTGCTATTAATTTGAAGGCATGTAATTTTTGCAAGTTTTTAGAATAAACACTCTTTATAATTTCGTGGTTAAATGTTCTTACTTCCCTTTTAACTTTTTTTTTTTTTTATGAATAGCAAAAGAAAGTGGGTTTTTCATGTGTCTCTTCATAATTTTAAATTATGTCTTTATATCTATAATATTTCATACACTATCACAACTAAGTTTGATTATGATAGATTAACATTAAAAAATTAGATATTCTATTAATATACTTGGAAACTAAGTAGATTCAATGGACTCAAAAGATATATATTCATTTAAGTTTTAGCATGTTGGTACTTATGGTTTACTTTCTTATTATTTGTTCTTTATGAAAATTAATCTTGATATAGCTAGCTGGATCCCTGATGGATTATTGGGCAGAAGGGGAAACCACAACATGTTTTATAGAAAATAAATGAGATGTTTCCTAGAATCCAGATCCACCAACGAGTGAAGCTCAACTTTCTGGGAGAAATTAAAGATAATAATACTGCATTTTTACTATTTTGTTATTATTTATTGGGTCCAGAATTATGAGAAGGATGACTTTAATTATAGGCAGCTAGGTATAGATATAGCTGATCCTGTTCTCAATTTTGTCCCTTTAGAAATTTGTTATTTCAAGCTTTGTCTCTTTTTTTTTTCTTTATTTGGGTCCACTCTTGCTGTGCCCACCTTTAGATATGAATGCATGTGAACGTACACAGAACCTCATTATAGTTGTTGTAGTGATTTGATAAATATACAAATGATGTACAACTTTTCTGTTATCTGGGACTTTATTTTCCTATATAAATATATATATATATATATATATTACTTTTTTCATAAGAAAGAATGAGTGAATATGCATTAGTGAAGAGTATATCTGTGTTTTACATTTTTTTTGGTAGGATATTTGTGCTTGGGTTTTTTTTTTTTTTTGGTATGCCCTCAACAAAATTTTAGGAGTTTTTATGAAACTTTAACGTAAAATTTTTAATTTTTTATATAAAATCTTATAATTTATAAGTGCATATAAATTTTATATATAATAAATATATAAAAAATTGTGACTTTATGATTCAAAGTTATAATAAAAAGTTTTGAAATTTTTTAATATTTTATGAAAAAGTTATAAGAATACATGTTAATACAATTTTTTTTAGAGGGTTTATCAAAGAATAACCCTTTTGTTTAACTTGTTTTCACATTCTTTCCATCAAAAGAAATATTAATTAATTTGTGATAATATTATTTTTATAATTCTTGAATTTAGAACATAATACTCATTTACAAATTACTCAATATGAAACGAAGAAAAAATTAGGTAAAACTCCATCAACTTCAATATATATACAGAACTGCCTATATTCGATATGTATTATGTGTATTAATCAACTATATAAACAAATTTTTTTATTTAAAATATCGATATATTGGATTATTGGGATTTTTAGGAAGCTTGAATTATATTTCTTTTTCCATCAAATTAAGTCGTTATCATAATTTACTTATTTTGAAGATGTTCTCCTAATTTATTCCTTTCTAGTAATTAATTCCAATATTAGTGTCTACTATTGGAAATATTTCTAATCTATTACCTTTTTATGTTTGTATTTTTTTGTTGTTACGTGTTGAAGTGGGCATTATGAGTGCATGATTCCATATTAAGGTTTGCAACTGTTCTAAGATTCAGAAAAAGATCCATTTTGTTTATTAGTAAGCATTATTGCTAGTCTTTTTCCTTTATCAAATTGCCCTCTCATATACATATGGCTGTGTTGCCCCTACACTTTGATCTTTTTATCTTCTTCCCCCACTCTTTGCGACATAGTGTCCCCACCTTCTCCAATCACCCATTGTCTTCGTGTATGTGACTAGGTTCAATCCATTCTCTTAATGCCTAACTTTAATTGCTTGAAAATTATTTCCTTAACAAAGAAAGAATCATAAAATAAATACAAACTTCACTAAAATCTATTAATTTGTATTTTCAAATTTTTCTCCCAGAGATTAAAAAATAAAATCTCTCCCTAGAGTTAGGATGAACACATGGTGTTTGTCCCAGATCTTTACAACACAATCTTGCATCAGGATAAGCGATTGAGCCATATATAGGCCCATGCTTTGTCATTCAGATATAAAAAGCATGGCAACATGATAAAAAGCAACCTATCTATAAAGCAGAAAGTTAAATCCCACAAAGACTCTGATCTAGTTCATGTTACTTATTTTCGAAGTTAAAACATAGAGTTACACAGTACATTACATCAGAATGATTATTTATGCCACTGGGAATAATCAAACTGTCTCCCAGTACACAGGAGATCTTGAATATGCAAACCCAACATATAAATCAAAGAAACTGACTTTCAACATCAAATGGGAAATTCACCGCAAAATCCATATCCAGATTACGAGAACCAGTGCAAGAATACACAGTATCTGCATTATCAGAGGCCATTTTTGACGGCATCATTGTGAAGTCCTTCAACTCTGACCACAGACTATTATTTTCCAAGTTGTCTGTGCCATCACATGATGTCTCTTCTTTAAAATGTTCTTGTTTTACAGTTGGGATCGATGAGCTCGAAGGACGATCGGCCTGTTCATGATGATTTGGTGGTACCTTTGAGTCTGCTGCAGGTTGATCTACAAGAAATAATTCCCAATCTGGGGCCATTTTTGGAGTTTTAAGGTTATGTTTGCACGTGTGATGGCCAATGTACGTAATTAGGTAGATTTCTGCATTCTCTTTTGTTCTCTGCACCTGTTTGGTTGCCTGGCAGCCTTGATCATATTTCCGAGTGCACCTGAAGTAACTCCTGCAAATTAAAACAAGGCCAATTAGATGATAGCCAATCTTTAACCAAAGCACAAAATAATAAAAAAGTAATTATATAGACAAGCCATTAAACCGGTATTTTAGTTTCGATTTGTCTAATTAGGTATCAAATTAATTATAATTTTAACATCACGTATAATCAACAAATATATTCGTCGGTAAAACATCTAATCTCATAATAATAGAGTTAAATATTTCCATTTGTGCACATAAAAACAAGTTTTCATAGCATGGGTTTGATTTCTAATTTTGGTATGAATCACAAAGCAAGTGCAAACAATTTACTTAAATATGGTAATTCAACTTGCTCTTCCTATTGCACCAAAAAATTCAAACAAACATAAAGAAAACAAAACATGAATCACGAATTTGTACGGCTCCAGTTGTTTTTTATTGAAAATGGAAGAGAAAGGGAAAGGAAGAAGAAAGCAAATGATTACTCGTACTACTATCAAAATCATACACTCCAAAATTGATCTGCTCTCCAATTTAAGGACAAAAAAACCAAAAAAAAAAAATTGATAACCTCGGGTATTTGGAATTCAGGATCGCCTTCTGTCCGTACTTCCTCCATGCATAGCCATCTTCAGTTTTGGAGGACATTGTTGTCCTTGTCTCTGAAGTCCTTCTGCAACAATTTAGGGCAAAATCTTCTTTCAGATTCCATGCATGTAGTGTCCATTAATATTATGAGAGCAGATTCAGAATCTATAAAACATTTCCTCACCTTCTATTGTACGGACACAACCGGCATATATATAATCCAAACATAAGAAAGTTGAGAAACACACTTGAATCTGAACCCTTGAAAAGATTCATACATGGAATGGAACTTAACTTCATTCTCGATATTAATCGAAAGCTTAATTTTTTTATTTTCATCCTCAAAAAAAGAAAAGGGCAAAACAGTTGTATTTATCCATAACAAAGTACGATGTCCGTACAAATCCTGATTTTCCAAATTTCTGACAGAGAAAAATTTTCTTCTTGACTGAGGAAGTGAAGCAACAATATCAATAATGGAAGCGAACATGACCTCCTTTTGTAGCAACCTCTCCGATCTTTCGTCGCCGGCGGCGATCTCTTCCGACTCTCGCTGGAATCTTCAGTCTTGATATTATTGCCGGAAACCGCAACCAGCGACCCGTTTTCGCCAGAAATCGCGAGATTCCGGACACCGATGGCGTCACCGCCAGCTTCAGAATCACTCAGAACAGAAAGAGACTCAGTGAAGGATCTGAGTATTTTAGTCATGAGTTCTTCAGCTGAGAAAAGACCATCGGTTCCAAAAGCAAACTTTCGAAGCAAAACCTTGAGCCGGTTCGCAGATTCCTGACCTTGAACAAGCTCTTTGATTACTCTCTTCCTCTTTGCCGACAAAGTTTCTGAACCCATTTTCTTCTGAATGTGCCGTGGCTAAGGATCTGTAATGGAATTTTTTTTGTCGTTTTTCTGGGAAAATTTTTTCCGTGCGTTTTGGTTTTGGATTTGCAAATAGCCAGTTAAACAGGAGCCACTTTGCTTTGATGTGAGGCAGAAGGAGAGAAGAGAGGGATAGGCTTTTTGGGAGGAAAGATAGAAACAAAGAAACAAACAAATGGAAAATGTTTGGAAGGAGGGAATGATGTGAAAGGAGGAAAATATTTTCCACAGGCAATAATAACTTTGCCCGCAATGCTTGAGTGACGTTTGTTGTGTGATGCAATGGGTGATATCAGTGATATTTTATTTAAAATTGAAATTTACTGTCATATCCTTTTTATCAAAGTGACAACTATTTTTGCTTTGATTACAATAGAGATAAGAGAATTTGTTATCACAGTTAAACTGTTTAATTATTTTTGCACTGAGTTAATGCTAATCACTTAATTCCTAATTTCCTACCAATAATAATTATAATGCTATACATGATAAAATTATGCTAACGAAAAAAACTATTTTCTTTTTTTTTTTTTGGTATATAAAGAAACTATTTTCCATATTTTCTCACGTTCAAGGGATTAAATGCTTTATTCTCTGAAATGATTATTTCGTTAATTAAAAAGTTAATAATCATATTTATCTTAATTACTAAAAACTTAGCTCAAGGTGGCAAAATTCAGCAAAAAGAAGATCATTGGTGCAAACATAGGTAAAAGCGAAATTTAAATGGTAAAGTTTTTATTTGTTTTTTATGCAAGGAATTGGAAAATTATTGTTTATTCTTATTTATAGATATATTTTTATGCATTGTTTCTTTCTTTTATTGGAAGGAAAATCTAAATTAAAAAAAAATGGATATAAAAAAATTATTAACATAATAGATCTCGATACAAATTATAGATTATCTATTTCAAAATAAAAAATAGAAAAAAAAAATCCGCAATCATTTATTATATATATTTTCATATATTTATTGGCACAGATGTGCCAGAAATGCCATATAAAAAGGTTCCACCATGTTATAGGCTCCTGGGTCTCTATTTTTAAAGTTTCTAGTACTGAAATTTTATGATTAATAAAATTATGATATGTGTATAATTTATTTTTGAATAAATTATTTTAAATTTTTAATTCAATATAAAAATTAAAAACTATAAAATATATATAGTTAATTAACCCATGTTGTAGTAAACAAAATATATATACAATTACCAACTTCTACCTCCAATTATATAACCTCCACCTCATAATCACTAGTCTTTAACCCTACCTTCGTACAACCATCCTTATCTTGACCGTTAATTTGTATCCCA
Organism: Saraca asoca; assembly: GCA_026873985.1. Lineage (NCBI taxonomy): Eukaryota > Viridiplantae > Streptophyta > Magnoliopsida > Fabales > Fabaceae > Saraca > Saraca asoca. The sequence goes on along the minus strand of JANHAO010012025.1, from coordinate 6,308 downwards.
CCATAAATGCACTTAGACTTTGATTCTGCAAGTCATATTTGCACCACACCCACAAATATGGTAGCGTTAAGGTTGTCCTTTGAAGAACTCAGATAAAAACAAAACCAACCAACCCAAATTTGTGTAGAAAATTTAAAAGATGACAATTGCATTTCATTTCAAAAAAAAAAAAAAATACAATACTAATATAAATTTTTGCGAGTAAAATTGACAAATTCTGTAAATCAAAGTGATAAATCCTTTTGCTAATGAGAGTATATTTTTAATATTTAAAGTAAATTAAAGATTTTTAATGAAAATATAAATTTTAATTAGTTCACTTTTTTAAATAGGTTGTCTATTAAAATAAATGAACAATTAGGAAACTAAATGACATTTTGCCATTTTATTTAAAGCATTGTATATTACAATTTTTACCTATAGTATCCTAGATTTGAACTATAAGTGACAGGACCAATTTAATGAATGATTGAATCAAATAATATTATAATTAAAAAATTAAATATATTAAATTAAATTATATAAAAATTAATTATTACATAATATAATTTATAATTTTAAATTTGTGATACATAATAAATAATAAATATCAATATACGATCTATAAAAAATTAATAACTAATAAATTATTGTAATTATGATTATTTATTTATTATATTTCTCAAAAGCTTATATAGGTTGCAATTTAAAGATTACAAAGAAATCTAATTTAGAGGTAAGTTGTAAAAGAAATTAATCAATTGATTTTTAAAAGTTAATTATGATCCTTTTTTAGTGTAATTCAATTTTAACTAGTTCAGTCTGATCCAATTATAAAAATAATTTTCTGATCAAACTAAATTTTTATTCAATTCAACCAATTCATCAGTTCAATTTGTTATTAAACTCTTTTCTGAAGTATAATAACAAGATTAAGGTGGTATTTATCCAAAAACATTTGACCATAATCTAATTTGTATCACTAAATTAAGGTAAAATTACAACACAGGCCTATTAAACTCTTTTAGTGCTTACCAGCAATTTATAATTTTATGGACAATTAAAGTGACAAACTTGCCAACTGACATTTCTCTACTATTTATTTTTGATATTCCACTCACATAATCTTCCTATAATTTCTTTTATTACATAAACACGACTGGATTAGGCTGGTGGAATTTTTTTTAATTTGTATAATTCAAATACAAAATAAAAAATTCTTGGAAATTTCCATTAGTCTGACTTGTTGCCATTGAAAAATCAAATTTCCAAAGCACTGTTTGTCCATATTCCTGGTCCTCACGTGCAGTCAAGGATTGTGATGTGATATTGAAAAATGGAAAAGACACACAAATCCTTTAGGCGTACAGATAGTAATCAATTTACAGTACTTTTACGGTAGTTAAAGAAATGTTTGGAAGTGTTTTCAATATTTTTATTTTATTATTTTTAAAAATTATTTTTTTATAATAAAAAAATTATTTAGATATAAATTTTAAAAATAATTTTTTTTATTTTTAAAGATAAAAAATATATATTTAATATTATTTATAACTTAATCATTAATGAAAATAGAAATTTTTTTATTTTTTAAAAAAATTTAAAAATAATTATACACAAAAATAAGAAAAAACGCTATTTTACTATTTTTTAAAAACTATTTTTTCAATTACACTTTTAGAAAATAATTTTTAAAACATAACTTTTAAAAACAGGTTGTCAAACAAATTTTTTTATTTTTATAAAATAAAAAAATAAAAAAATTATTTTAAAAAAAAAATAACTTTCCAAATAACCCCTAATATATTATTATCTCTTATTCCTTAAGGTTTATTAAAAACTATAAAATAAAATCAAATTATTTCGTAGCCTCTTCTATTTTGACAGTTTTTATTTTTATTGAACTAACTAATATGCTTCTTAAAAAAAAAAAAAAACTATAATTCTCATCAACATACCTAACGGTAAATTTTTTTAGGACAAGGTAGCCCCATAATCAATATTAAGGATAAATTGAATCTTTTCAAAATTTTCATGATTTTTAAAATTTTCAAAAATTTTCTTTAGAAAAATTTTGATTTTAAAAAGTTATATGAATGATTTCAATACTAACAATGTAAGATAATCTAATAAAAATGTTTACACATAAAATATAATAAATTAAAATATTAGTATAAAGTAACTGTTTCAATTATATATGGCATCAAGAAATACATACATAGATAGATATCACTTTTTCAATGATTCAAATATTTAAGTAACAAGATAAATATCAAAGTATAACATATCTAGCAAAATTTATATAAAAAAAATAGAACATATTATCAAATATAACTAGTAAGGATAAAGTGATCAAACACAATAATTTATAATGATTCTCCTTAAAAATTTATTTCAAGGTATACCTCTCTTTAAGGTTTACAAGCTTAGACTACTTTTCCACTATCTCTTCAAGTTTAAAACAAATACTTGATGAAGTCTCTACAAATCCTTGCTCTTTATTAGGCAAATCATTTTTTACAAGGAATATTTCACTCTCTTAAAAAATTTGTAAAGACTATCTCACTTTTAAAGTGTTTTTCAAAGGGATACCTTGCTTTTTTTATGAATCTAAAAGGATTCATCCCCTTTATCACTCACAAGAAGATTTAAATAATAAACAACGATGAAACAAATGAAATACCTATAATAGAAGGATTTCATAATAAATAGTTCAAATCTTTATTTTAATGAAAGAAAAAGTAACAGATAATAAATAATGAAGCACAAGTTTATTTGATAATTCTTAGTTTATATAAGAAATTAATATTATTTTATAGTTATTCGGGACAATTTTAGCTAAAAAGTAGTTATAATTCAAATTCACGCAGGTGAATCAACTCGTGACACAAATCACAACAAACCCAAGATCTAGCTTAATTTTATGATTCGAATCATCCTATTATTTTGTAAATCAAGATTCGAATTGGTTCTAAAAGATAGAATTTCAGACTCAATTTTAAATGACCATAACTTATTCATTTCAAACTCATTTTAAGCAAGCGTCTTCTCGTTGGAAAGTTGTTTGATTTTACTTCTAAATGACACTAGTTTCATGCTTATATATTATGTATATTTTTTTTTAGATATTGTGAAAACAAAAAGCAAATATAAAAAAAAAACTTAATTGTGAAAAAATTGATTTTTAAATTCAAATCGAAAGGGCTATAATTTTTTTCATATCTTAATCATTTTAAACAAATTACTTATTCATAGAAAGCTCTTTGAGTATATGTTCATATGAAATAGATTTTACAATTAAATAATAAGTATTATATAAAATATGATTAAAAAAAAGTAATCAAATGTCAAAATTAAAAAGACAAAAACTTATATCTCATTTATTTTTAAAGTGTCACCAAGATTATTTTGTAAAAACATAATTGTAGACTATCTTTTTATAACACCTTGTGTTTGTTAGATAATTATTTATAAAACATATTTGAATTCTTTATCCGAAAAACTCTATTTTACAAAAAAATCTAAACCTAAAAAGAAAAACTATATTTAATAAAGTTTTTAAGCTTTTCTTGACTCTTTAAAACTTCCAAAACTTAATTTTTCTATACTCAGGGCACATCTCATTTCTTGATTTTTTTTTTAATTGAGCACAACAAGATTTTTTATTACTTTACTCTAATATTCTTCATTTTGGACAATTTTATAAAATATACATAAGTTTTATAATTTATATAATTAATCCAATATAATTTATTATGATACGTGATTCAAATATATAAATATAATATTCTAGCATAAGAATATATATTATCCATATCATTTATATTCATCAATTACAACATTACATACCTATTAATACTTATAAAATATAGCACTTTTAACACATAATCAAATATTACTATTTAAACATATATATTCACTATTTATCATTTATCATCATCAAAATTAATTATATAAAACCTTAAGGCTAAAGATTTTCTTTCAGAGACATTCATTAATTAGGGAGAAAGAATTGTTAAATGACATATATATGTAGTTAATTTAAAGCATTAAAGCATTTTTGTATACCTATTGCAAAAGTCATTCGTGCTTTTTATTACATATTATATCAATATGTATTATTGTAAGTTTTATGAAATTTTTTATATTTTTTATAATTGTTTCATAAAAAAATTTAATTTTTATATAGAATTGAGAAAATTTTTAAAGATTTAATAATAGACTTATAACTTTTTTATATTTATTATACATAAATTTATATATATTTATAATTTTTATAAAAAAAATTATAAAATTTTATCTAAAATTTTATGATTTTTAGATAATAAATTTTTATAAAAAAGCTCATAAAATTATTTTCGAACAGGTACCGAGCATAACTCTTCGTTGTATGATATTGAGGGACCATTACTTGTTTAATGGGAACAAAGACATGGCATGATTTGTTTCGCTGCAAAGCTTGTTTATTTCTTTCACACAGTAAATGAGTTTTTACAAGAATTTGAACTTTTTAAAAGTAAATTTTATTATAAACTTATCAGAAAACGCTTATAATTATTTGGCCGACAGTGAAAATTAAAAATTTTCATGAAATTTTTTTATTATCTACATAGAAAGTAAATAAATAATTTTTTGTATTTTGTAAAAAGAAGAACTTCTTGAAAAACATTTTTTTTATTTTGTCACTTAATGATTAATTAAACAGTTATTTATCAATAAATTATATTTCTCACATAATTTTTTATCAATTAAAAGAAATTTTTAGATTTGTGATCAAGGAATGTATTTTTCTTTACATAATTTTTCTCTTTTTTTATTCATGAATGATAATTTACTTAACATAATGTAATGTAAAATTAAAGAAAAAAAAAAGACTACAAAAGCAACATCAATACTAGCTAGTTTTTCTCCATTTTTGTTGGGGAGTGAGATTTTTTTTCAACTTAGACACCGTTTGTTACATAGGAAAATAATTTTCACAGCAATAATTTTATTTATTTATATTTATAATTATAAAAAATTAAGATCATAAAAGATGTTTTATTTGTTTAATGTTATATGTAAGAAGTATGTTGAAAAATAATATTCATTAATTTAAAGAATAAATTTTTTCTTTATTATTATAATATTATATATTATTTTATTAATGACAAGATATATATATATAAATAGTATAAATTTTTTATTTATATTATGTGATTTTCTTATCAAAAATATTTTCCACCGAAGCTCAGTGCTAATTAGTTTTCAAAGTAGCCATTAATCAGATGTTCACGTTTATATACAGTACTTGAGAATTGACAAGAGATGATTAATTGCTATTATTATTTTATGGCTTAGTTCACGTTTGGCTTTCTGCAGAATATGCAGCTCTAACTAAACTCACTCCTTCAGATTAGAAGTCATTTTGGAAGGAAAAAAAGAAAAAAATAGTGGATTTGACAAACAGAGAATAAAAAATACACAAAAATCTAAGTCTTCAAAATGATTCTAAAACTGATAAGCAGCCTCTAGTTACTTATGATATTGCCGATGCATATATAAATCTGATTTTGATAGTTGATGTAAACTCCAGACAGCCCTTCTTACTTTTGTGGGCCATCGTCATTCTTATGTTACCATAAAATACAAAAAAAAAATAAAATCAAACATTATTTCTGATATGATATTTTTTAAAAATATTTTTATCATTAAATTGTTATTTTTATATTAACGTTAATATTTTTATTTAATTAATTTATTTTAAAATTAAAAAAGATAATATATAAAATACCTAATCTTTTGAGAGTTCAAATCTCCCCATATATTTATCTGTACAAAGATATGTAATATCATGATAATTTCAAATATGTACTTCAAGGCCTTATAATAATCACTATTAATCAACAAATTGACATTGTAAAAAAAAAAACATATTATATACAATTAGCAATCCACAAACGTCCAAATTGCGTTAGTGGCCATTGATAGATAGCTTATGATTGCATCCAACTGCATTATAATTAAAGAAAAAAGGGGTATTTTAATTTGAAAGAAAAATTAGAACCACTGTCTTAATCTCAAGTACTATATGTGGAATTTCTACGAAGAAAAAAAGAGCCACCTATATAGTAACTTTCTTTTTGTTTTACTTCGCACATAAGTTATCCCAGATTCTTTGAGGTTATCCAGTTGCTTTGTTTGCTTTGTGCTCTTTGGAAAATAACCTTTCTTAAAAATAAAAAAAAAAAGTTACAGCCCTAGAGCCCGTTTGGTATACCGTATTAGGCTTGATAGGATAAGCTAATACAATACATTATGAATCTATCAATCATTTGGTACAACTAATG
>JANHAO010012024.1:0-16622 GCA_026873985.1 Saraca asoca | reverse complement strand
TCATATTTTCTAGCCTTAAATCATAACAAGAAGCCTTGAAATGATTAATGAGTCTTAAGTAGAACTCAGCCAGCAAACAATCCATTAAAAGCTTAATGCATTGCTTGGTTTCTGCCATTCTCTTCTAAAGTGATTATTAAGCAATAATCATATATTCATCTAAACCAAATGAAGCCATTCAATTCAAAAAACTCAGTAAAAATAGAGAGGAAAGGAGAAGAAATGATAAACAATTGAATGCAAGTTGAAAACAGGATCTCTACATTAATCTTCAAGCTATCAATTTCTTAGACTGATTACAAAGGTTTAGCCTTCCATTGAAGGTAGAAAGTTATAGAGAAGAGAAGAACAAAAGCTTGCTCTCTACACTCCAAACTCTTCTAAAACTTCTCCTTAAAAACTAAACTAAAAAGCCTAAAACAAAAAGGACTTTGTCCAGAAAAAGAGAAGCTAGCTGCTGGTTAGTAGAGTAGGCAATCATGATGGCTAGTGTAGTCTGGTTGCTTATTGTCACTCCTCTTGCATGTAATGCCCATTGTAGACTACATTCTCTAATTTTTCACTGATTTAGTGACCTCCAGCTAGTTGAGTATGAGTTGATGCAAGGGATGGTCTATTGGGCTCAAGCTTTATGTCAATTGGGGGCCTTAAAACAAATTCTACAAAGGCCCAATTCATCAGCATTCTGCCTCTTATTTACAGCTCCATTTGCACACCTAATTTGATGGATTCAGGTCTGAAAGTCTTCATAAAAGTTATAACTTTGTGTCTTAACTTTCATTTGGGTTTAGTTTAACCTTATTTGGACTTGTATAGCTCCAGATATTGCTTGATGAGTGTTTAGAGGTTAGGTTACACGAGATAGGCTGAGGCAATATTTTAGTTTTGGATTCAGCTCCAATTTTAGATATCAATTATGAGATTCATCCTTGGAGGTCTTCATGAAGTTTGTAGAGCTATATCTTACCTTTCCTACAAGACAAGAATCACATTAATTGGATAAGTTTAGCTCAAGTTATAGGTAGAATATAGAAACTACTCAGTAAAGCCAATTACTACATAATTTTCCATAATGAATCCAATTGACATCACACTATGAATACACAATAACACAGCTAGAAGTAAGTAATTTTGGACCTTAAAAAGCTTAATGAGAGGATAATTAAATGAGTAAAATATTTTGTTATCAGTAGGCATAGAATTTATCTCTATTGCTTTTGAACTTGCTAGGTGTCCACAGGGACTTAGGCTTCCTAATGTCTTCTCTATCTCACTCTGCTAGGAATATCCTGTCCTGAGTGTTGGATAGGACACTATAACTTTCATGATGACCTTGATGCTGAGGTCGCTCATCTCTACTTCTCTTGATGATTTGAAGAGTGGAGCCATCCTGCCCTTCTATATGATTGTTCCTTTTTTTATTTTGATCTGAGTGCTCAAATTAGACCTCTTCGAGCCGAAAGTTTCATCTCATCTAGCTTGCCTCATAGCTCACTCGTAAAAGTCACCAAGATCCTTTATCGGTGACTTGTAAATGCTTTTGTACATCTTTTCATACTTGTGGAGTCCCACAGAGATCATCGCCAAAATAGTTTCCTCTAAAGGATTCTCTACATTATTGACCTTATGTCTAAACTGAGACATGTAGTCCTTCAATGACTCTTCTTTTTGCTGGAAGATCGTAGCAAGGTGGCAAGGGGAGCAAGCTATCTTTTTAATACCCGATACTAGTTAATAAATTTCTTTTGACATTCGTCCTAACTGCCTATTCTACGAGCTGAAAGACTTCTAAACCATGTCAAAGGCAAGCCCCCCAATGTTGTTGTGAATACATGGCACTTCACAAGAGGGTTAGTCATTATGAGATCCATCTGGATATTGAACACATTCAGGTGACCGTGTGGATCCCTATCCCTATTATAGAGTGGGATTGATAGAATTTTGAATTTTGGAGGAAACGGTTGCACTTTAATTTCTTCGGTGAAGGGTGACCTTGCTTCATATCGAGCTTGTTTACCTAGAGCCCAAAAATATTCTTTGAACTAATTCATCCTCTAAAATAGCTTTTCTACGAGAGGGTCTCATGTCAAAGACCACTAATTCTCCTGGTCGCGATTACAATGACCTAATGTGTGCTCTTCACGGCCCATACCCAAACATCTGGCTTAGTGCTGCTGGTGATCATTTCCAAGTGCAATAACTTCAGCTTGTCTCTGTAACCCCTGGATTTGACTTGTGTTAACACAGTGACTGCCCTGGCCAGCTCTCCCATCACATTTTCTAACTTTTCTTAACGTTGAAGCCAGATTTAGATTTCTTTATTCCCATTTGCGGTAGAAGCAGGTTGAAAGGTGCTGGCCAAGGGGAAAGGAAACAACACCTATAATAGGGGCCATTGAAGAATCTATCAAAGAAATGTGACCCTCTGGCAGGTTAACTTGAGTCTTCAAAGCTTTTGTGGTTCTCCTTCTAGTCATTATGGATGTACAAAAAGCTAAATAAAAGGAAAAAAATTAACCAGTACACAGATGGGTTCCATCGGGCATGCCAAAATATTGACAGTGAATTTTGGTTTGATCCAAATCCGGCCAACAAAAGGGGTTCTTCAGGGACCCAAGCTATTTCTCGATTGTTGAGATGGTAGAAGGGTGTTGAATGACTGGAGGAGAGAAAAGATAAGAGTGATACACAAGGGGTTAATGTGGTTCACCTAAATTCGAGCAGCACTAGACCCTACGTCCACGAGGGTGTTTTATTAGTGTGAAAAAATGTTTACAGAGTTTTGCTATGGCTTCTAGCAGAGTTTCTGCTAGTATTCTCTCATATGCTCTTTCTCTCTTTTATAATAACTCTAACCCCCTATTTATAGAAGCATGGAGGTGTACAAAAGGAACTAAATTAATTGAACATCTGTTACATCAAATATTAAATGTACAAAACTACCTAGGGTGTTATAGACTGAGTCCTGCAGATTGTTTTCTGTAAATGGGACCTGACAGTCGTATCTGTAGAATGACGGTGCAAGTTGTGTGTCATCTTTGGCTATATCTATAAAATGACAATGCGAGTTATGTGTCACCTTTGTGTTCTGTCTCAATGGGCATCTGGCTGAGTAAGGTTGTGTCCTGACGAGCTTGAGCTCATTCACTGAGGATCCCGCTGGCTTGCGACTTTGAGCTAGTTCGATCAGTGAGCTCTAGTTTTCAATGAACTAGATTCCCTTCAGTGAGTTGTGGCTTCACGCACAGCAAGTTTGTTTCCTTTGACAGACTCGACTCTTTTTGGGCCTCTGCCAGCTCGCTTCTCAGTGTCAAATTCTACTAGTAACATAAGTTTTGTTCTTTGTACATTCACAACAAGAATTCAATCTTTAAAATATTTCTAAATTTTCATATGATCTATATTTCTACTATATCCGGGTCTCTCGTGGCTCTAGATCTATAATTTCAAATTCCTTGAAATTTTTAATTTCCCTATTTTGTTACCATAATTGATTTTAGAAAAAAAAATTGAGGCATTTCAAAAAGGCTCTAAGAAATGTGAAGAAGCCAAGTGATGGAGAATTGATCATTCAGCTTGGAAATGGTAATAGAGTACAAGTGGAGCACATAAAAGATATTTCTTTATGCTTATTTACTTGAACTTAAAAATATTATTTATGTACTCTCTGTGAGAATAAGCTTGATTTCTATTGCTGCATTGGATTTTGATGGATACTCTTGTTCTTTTGGTAGTAGAAAATTTGATTTACTATATATTCATGTGTTGTTAGTTGTAGTGTGTTGTCTAATGGGCTATATGAAATTGATTTGGATCCTGATTTTACAAAATCAATTAATACTATGATTAGAAATAAGAGAAGTAGAATCAATGAGAGTTCTTCAATGTTGTGACATAGACTTTTAAGTCACATTTTTAGAGAAAGAATACAAAGGTTAATAAAGGAAGAGGTCTTGCATGATCTAGATTTTTTAGACTATGACACTTGTGTAGATTGTATAAATGGAAAACTTCCTACAAAAGCTAGAAAAGGAAAGAGAAGTAGAAAATAGGATGCTTTGGAGTTTATCCATATTAACATAAGCAGACCCATCACACCTACTGCCATAGGTGGTTACAAGTGCTTTATTAACTTCATAGATTACTATTCCAAATTTGGATGGATAGAATTATTCACTAAAAAATCTAAATTACTGAATGCCTTCAAGTCCTTTAAAGCTATAGTTAAGCTTAAACTAGGAAAAAAGATCAAATGTGTCAACTCTGATAAAGATGGTAAGTACTATGGCTGGTATAATGAAACTAGAAGAAATCCTAGTCCATTTGCCACATATCTATAAGAATGCAAAATCAAAGCCATTTACACATGCTTAAAACACCGAAACTGAATGGCATAGTTGAAAAGAGAAAAAGGACACTCATGAATATAGTAAGATGTATGCTTTCATATTCCTCATTGCCAAAGTTTCTATAAGGTGATGCTATAAAGACTACTGCCTATTTTCTGAATCAAGTGTTGAGTAAGTCGATGCCCAAGACTTCATATGAGTTGTTGATTAGTAAGAAGCATAGTTTAAGGCACTTTCATATCTAAGGTTGTAAGCCTAAGGTGAAATCATATATTCCCTCCACAAAGAAACTTGTAAAGAACAATATCTGGATATATTATTGGCTATTGTATTACTCGAAAAGTAGCAGGTTTTCTTGTCTAACTCATTCTACCATAGTTGTTGAATCAAACAGAGCTATCTATTTTGAAGATAAGTTGGATAATGGGAGTGAAACACCGCCTATCACAACCTTCAGAAAGGAAAGTGTTCTAATTTCACTAGCACCACAACATGCTGAATCATCTTTTGGCATCCCATAGGATGATCCAATGCATCCAGCTATAGAGGATGTGGAATAGAATGAGTTAATTAAGGAAATTCCATTGAGGAGATCTTAAAGAGTTTGCAAATCAACGATCTCCGATAATTATTTGATTTACTTTCAAGAATATGAATTTAATGTCAATGATGAAATTGATCCCACCATATTCTCAAAAGTTATGTCTAACTCAAACTTATCAAAATGGATGAGTGCAATAAAAGATGAATTAGTTTCTATGTATAAGAATTAGGTGTGGAATTTAGTTGAGTGACCTGCAGATTCTGAGCAAGTCAGATGGGTCTTTAAAGCTAAAAAAGATATTCAAGGTCAGAGCAAAGTATGCTACGTGTTTTGAAGCTACACATGAAGTTGTGTGGTTAAGAAATTTATTACCAGCTTCTTTATTATTGAGAGCATCTCAAGGCTCTTAACCATTTAGTACAACAATACTGCTACTGTGAACTTTTCTATGAACAATAAAAACTCTGCACGTACAAAACACTTCAATGTAAAATATTAAATTGTGAGAAAGAAGATACGCAAGCGTGTCACTTACATTGAGTATATTTTCATGAATCACATGCTCATGGATCCACAGACCAAAGGCTAAGCTATTGGAATATATCATGATCATGTGAATAAAATGGGCTTGGCTAAGTCTTTTGATGTTTTAGGTTAGTAGGAGTGTTCTATTGATTTTGTTATTTATCTTAGGATATGTTAAAATAAAATATTCATAATTTTGTCATATATATTATTTGTACACATTACCTGGTTATGGTATATTATTAGAGACATTTAGCCCCTATCTCATTATTGTACTAAAAATGTTGATTCTCATGTGGCATATTGGATAGGTGCTAAAACCATTGTGTGAAAATTTGCATATAGTCACATTCATTGTCATATAAATCTCACGTTGCACATTTTGTATTTGGTCATCGAAATATAAGTGTACATGTGTATGACATTAATATATCCTTAGGAAATAATGATCTACATCATTGGAAGCTTATAATTTTAATAGACCTATGGTTGTAATAGCACCATAATTGTATTGATGTTAATTTAAAAGTGGCCACAAATTATAAATTATGTTATTCAAATAGGAGATTGTTGGAATTCTCTTATCTTGGACTTTATAATTCATAAATCATAATGAGTTAATATTAAGATAATTTGGAGCACTAATATAATGACATAAAGTTATTAGGCTCAATTTGATACTATAATTTGTTTCTAGATATTAGGTTAGATTACTATGATAGATAAAATTCAAACTCATTTTCACTATTATTTATTGATTGATCCCTACTCCTATGTTTCATATGGTTAAATAATATTTTTTCCATCAGATTAATATTTTATAGTTTTCCAATTAAGGAATAAAGTCAACTTAAGAAGTGATTCTGTTAATAAGAAAATATTAATGGATCAAGCAAGAAGTTCAAACAATTTAAATCCCTCTCAAATCAATTATACATTTTATTATATTAGAGTCATATGATTGAAAAACTAAAGTTAAAAATTATTAAATTTATTTCAGCATTTAAAAAGGCGAATTATTCAATACATATATAACCGTGTGAAAAACATTATGCCTTGGGGGTGACTGCCCCGTCAATGTGTAACGTGGCTCCGTCCTTGTCCATGAAATATTATTATGATAGAGACTCTCCTAATAGATACAAAATATTATGATCTTTTTGTTTTGTGAAAAAATATCTTTCATAAAAGAATATCACATTTATTTGTGAACAAACTTTTATATTATTTATATAATTTATTATTAATAGAATAATAGTATCATGATAATAGAGGAAAATAATTTTCACTTTAAAACAATAAATATTATTTTTCATCACATAATTTTATATATAATATTGAATAAATAAAATTATTTTTAACTATAAAAGCAACCTGCACGTATAACTATATTTCCTAATAAAACAATCGAGAAATTAGCAGGCAGAACAAGCGAGATTTAGGAGCCTAATCCTTTCAAAATTCCATTGCTTATAATGTAATTTTGCACCAATTTTCTTTAAAATAAAAAACTCATGCATTAGAATTAGAGTAGAATTTATGGCATGATGCATATTCATTTATGCCATTATATTTGGTTGCATGGACCATGTCACCATTGATTCATGAAATTATATATTTATAAGAATTTTAATATTTTTAAGATTAAAATATCTATGAATGTGAATATTTGATTCCTAAAAATGTAACGTTATTATATTTTATTCAATTGAAAATTTTATAAAAATATTATATTATTATATTTTAACTAATTTATATTTTTAAAAATATTATTAAATTAATCCTAATTAAAATTTGATCGGTTAATATTAAAATTGATCAATGGTATCACATAATAGATCAATAATGATAAGTGTTGATTAATAATAATAAATTATAATAAATTAATGTAACAAGACATTAATAAAAAGATAAATAAAATAATATTTTATATAACTAAAATATTTTTATGTAATAAGAATGTAAAATATCCATTTATCGTAAAAATATTTTAAAAAATATTAGATTACAAATATTTTTAAATAAATTTTTTAAAATTTTAAATCTAACGTAAAATTTTAACATTTTCTTAAATCATCTAAATCATAGAAAAGTTCTCACGACGTGTATGTCTTGTTAAGACATGTGAGAAATATAAAAAATCTACTACCAACCAATATGTGAAGTATATCATCACATGTGTACTAACTATGATTGAATTGTTTAAGGCACTGCGTTTTGAACAATTAAACATAGACCTTTGGCGAGAAATTTAACCGATATTTTTATTTTCATTGTCCCTGTCGTTAAAGATCAGTTGTTAATTATAGTGTGTTCTTTTCTTAGTTATGCGAGACCCACAACAACAAGAATATAATTTTTTAGTTTTTATGATATTAAAAGTTATAAAAATTATTAATTATTTTTTATTTATTATATGAAATAAAAATATATATTATAATTAGATTTGTAAAAAATTAATTATATTATTTTCATATTTTATTTTTATTTTTATTTTCACATTAAAAAAATAATTCTACCATAAATTTTGCATTTTTTAACATATATTATTTTTACATCTAAGATGATCACGAGATTACAGCAAATTTCATTTTTTTAGTTCATAATTTTGGATAAGTTATATTTATGTCCGTCATCCATATCTCTTAATTATATATTTTCATATTTAATTAGTCTCGTTGTGAAATTATTATATTATTAGAGCTTATACAAATTGCATATTCTTTTTTATATGAGCCTATCTTTCGTTTTCATGAATCATAACTTATGAGAAAATATTTCTAATATTATTATAATATTAAATTTTTAATATTATTATTAATTATATTTTATTAAATCAGATGTTTTAATATTATGATATTTTAATATCATTATAAAATAGATAAAAAAAGGTTGATTTTCTAACCTCTAAAAAAAAATATGACAGGTCTAAAATTATTTGTCACTTAAGGGTCTTCTCTGTCTGGTTTTCAATTTCCATGAACCAGTAGGCGGGATCCTGTTCGGAGACCAGAATTTTGGCGAAACTCTAAAGATGCTGGCAACGTGTTAGAGGGACCCGGATCCAGTGCAGTTGCTAGGTCAACTGCACTGGGTGCAGTTCAATCTGGACTGTTGGATCTGCGATCCGACGGTCCAGATCGCAGCTCGTAAAAAGTTTAATAAATATTATTTTATTCCTAAAAATAAAATAAAATATTTTTTACGAGCTTCGATCTGGACCGTCGGATAGCAGATCCAACGGCCCAGATTGAACTGCACCTAGTGCAGTTGATTCCCAACTGCACTGGATTCGCATTCGTGTTAGAGTGTACCCACTCCAACCAACTATATATCCTCTTATTGCTGCATTTACAAAGAACCAATTAAAATACGACGCATCCCCGTTACACGGCGCTACTACATTGCTAGCGCACCGTATAAGTTCTCTCGATCGTCTTTATTGTTATCACCGTAAAATGGAATATTCTATTCTATAGTTTCATGATTGGCGGCCAAGCCAGCTGCCGAACCATTTTTTTTTATGTTCTCTTTCGCGAAGGTAGCGAAGACCAGAGACACCAGAAACATAGTATTCCGCCATGAAAGCACTGCTTAATCCAGAACCTTCACTCGCCATTTCTCACTCGATTTTCTCAAACAGGCCTCGAAGTTTCACTCATGCTTGGGTTCATCCATCTCCGAAACTCTTCGTCAAACATCGTGACTGGTGGATTGGACAGTTTCAACGGAAACTTTGTTTGAAAGTGGAAGCTACATTAGATTCTGCCACGATTGAACAGTTGGGGATTCCTGAGTATGATATTCGAAATCCAGCTTTGTCTTCTTCGTATCGCAGCCCATCATTTCCGAAGCCAAATCAGACGGTGTTGGATGCTCAAGCTAGGGTTTGTACTGGTCCTACGCAGACCAGACCGCTTGGAGAGGA
Organism: Saraca asoca; assembly: GCA_026873985.1. Classification (NCBI taxonomy): domain Eukaryota; kingdom Viridiplantae; phylum Streptophyta; class Magnoliopsida; order Fabales; family Fabaceae; genus Saraca; species Saraca asoca. The sequence continues at coordinate 7,276 of JANHAO010012024.1, read as the reverse complement.
ACAGGCTTTCAAGGTTTTAGATACGATTCTAAGATCAGGTCCTTTATAAGTTCACGCATGTTCTGTCATTCGTGTAATTGTTTATTTGATTTTCAATATGAATTGCATTTTTTTTCTTGTGGAAATTTTATTTGTGTAACATGGCGTCCTCTGTTATTTTAGTGTAAAGCTGGCTTATGAAATTACAGATTTAATTAGTTGAAGACATGTGAAATATCTAACTCTGAAGTCATCATTGCATTTAGAACGATGTTATGCTTTAGTATAATGGGATTGATAAGTAGGAAAAACTAGAGGTTTAAGTATCAAAAGCTCAACTCAAATACAATACCATTGCTGATTACTTTCTCTAATACTAAAAGTGTTTGTCACACTTGCTTCAATCTCAGCTCGGGGAGACCTTAAAGATGAAGATGAAGTTTCTAAAGCACAGCTCGGAGCATTTTTTGCTGCAATGACAATCCGTGCAAATGCCTTTCCAGAAGCGACCCAGTGGAGTGAAGGGGAAACACGGGCAATGAAGACATTCTGGCCACTCCTAGTTAAAGTACTTCCACCTGATGTAATATTCATAGCTGACCCTGAAGGAATAATGGGAGTGGGAAGTTCAATTGGACCACAATATGTTGGAAATGGCAGTGGTGAAATGAGATTGATTGGTTGCCTCAGGGAAGTACTGGCTGGAGGCCATCTTGGATTTGAGGAGGTCCAAGGTGTATTAAGGGATGTTCTTCCTTTCAAAGTGGGAGATGAAAATTCACCAGGAGTAAGTGAGGCATTGATTTCAGCATTTTTAATAGGTCAACGTATGAACAGGGAAACTGACCGTGAGTTAAAAGCATATTGCCTTGCGTTTGATGATGAAATTGGTATTACTTTTATTAATTAATTTGATTATGGTTCTTGTTCAATTGCATAGTTTGAATTTTCACAGGCATATTCTCCAAATGTTAATTTATCGTAAGTTGACCCTCAGGTCCCCCTCCCGTTGCTGATGTTAGATCATTGACTCACTATGGTGAACCTTATGATGGGAACACACGATATTTCAGGAGCACATTATTTGTTGCTGCAGTTAGATCCTGTTATGGAGAGTCTTGCTTGCTGCATGGAGTAGAATGGATGCCACCTAAGGTGTGTCTTTTAAGTTCTGGGTTGTATAGATTGTTCTATCAAGAAGTTAAGATTTATGCTGCTTTTGAGATTTTCTTCATGGAATTGATTACTGATTGTATTGCTGAAATATATTTTGCTCTGGATGTTATATTATGGCATTCCCGGTCATATCTACTTCTATATTTCATAGAGGGAATCCTTTTATTTTTTAATTGTACTATAAATGTTTATCTTATAGGGAGGTGTAACTGAAGAGCAAATGTTGAAGTTTATGGGGGCAAATACAAGCTTATCTCCTTTGCAGGCCAAGAAACTCCTCGAGGTCTCTTTAATTTCCAGAATATATGAGCACCACTACGTTTATCACTCTTCATTTAGCAGCTGTGTATAATTTCCTTCTACTTTCTTCTTTCCAGGATGAGGAACTTGGCTTTGCTTACATAAGTCAGCGCAAAGCTCAACCATCTCTGTATGATAATCTGACCATATATTGTTAGTATTTGGCTTTTTTTGCACGAATCTTATGCAAAGAGAGACTTGTCTCTCTTATAAGTAGATATTGTTTGTTTCCTTAAGACAAAGCATGCTTGGCACTGAGTTTGGAACTATCTAAAAGAAATCCCATTTTCTCTTGTCGGGTACCAGTACCTCTTGGTGCATTAGTCTATTAAAAGAATGCATTTGATGCTTTGTGAAAGGTGTCTCACGGTTGCTCTTGGAAAATGCTGCCTGGAATTGTTGTAGTCACTTTAACATCTATCAACAAGATAATGAGCCTTCTAGATCTGGTGATCAAAAGTTGGTTTAGAAGAACTAGAGCACCAATAGCCAACTATTCATTCAAGAAGAGAGTAATGGAGTATCAGTGACATAAGGTTTACCATGTAGAATATCTTTGATTGCCTGATGGCATGTCTCTCTTCTCACTTTCAAAATTTTAAAGACAATTTGGATTTTATGATGAAGTCCTGTCCTGATTAAAATCTGCTTGTTGATATCTAGCATTAATCTATTTCATTTGGCTGCTACTTTCAGGAATGTTTATTACAGTGTTAATATCTATGTCTATAACAATGATATTGGGATGTAGTCTTAAACATGTTAGTCTTTTCTGCAGATACTCATTAATTGGGATAAGGGAGCACATAAAGAAACGCCCTCCACTTGCAACAACCGAAAAGGTTCAGCAATTTGTGAAGGTGTGATTCTGAATTAGTTTGATTGTGGTGTTGGCAATTTTCTACTGTTGCTCATTGGTTTCATCCTTTGAATAGCTTGTTATGGAGATAGCCCAGCTCTAGCACACCACAAAATTTCTAGGCATGCTGTGCATGTAGGACTATGCAGCAAAGGAGGGCATTTAAAAATTACATTGTCATTGATATATTTTTGTGATATTATAATTCCTGCAAAGTTTAAGAACGTTTTTTTGCATTAATATATTGACAAAATTGAGATATATGCACAAATGTAATGCTCTTTATCTATTTGTCTTTGGTATGTTCAAAGTTCCCTTTGCCTATATGAATTGTTTAGAGAAATGATGAAGCTTCAAACATTTCAAGGACAACAGTTAGAAGTACAAAAAAAGGTTATTTTATATGAGGTTATGAATGCAAAATATGCAATGCTTGAGTAATCTGTATGAGTGTTTACCTTTTTAGAATACTTCTCCACTTAAAGTTTCAACAAATTTCAACTTCATCGTTTAGTGATCTGTTTGTTTATTTTAGAAGTATCATTACTTGTTCAAAAATCCACAGACGTGTCATATATTAAATTCTCATTCCTTAAAAAACTAGAATATCTGGTTACATGCATTGTTATGCCTAATTCGAAGTTGGAATGATGTTATAAGCCTTGAAAGTTGCCACATGAAGCAGTAAAATAAATTGGTAATATCGTTAGAACACATTGAATTCTTGAGAAGAGTAAATTTGTGTGGAATTAATTCTTCAATGAGTGTCAACAATTCCAACATATGAAATGATAGAAGATTATAATGTAGCACACTTAGAAAAATAACTTGTCTTATATGGTGCTTGAATTATGAAATGTAAAGATCTGTAACCTATCTATGAATTTCTCCTATTAATGCAGTTACTTGAAGTTGGCATATTTTGTTTCTTATAAATCACAGAGTACAAACTGAGTTTAAATTTTCGTCAAATTTTGCCTGTTATTATTGAGAGAGTAAGGATGGGGGACCCTAGATTAAACTAACCAAATCGAAAGATGAAATAACAAAATTTGGGTTGATTGATATGAATTTCTGTATTTTGATGTAAACCTGAGCATACATTGATAGAAGAAATCACACTTAGATGAAAAAGAATATTGGTAAAGGAGGGGCAGACGAAATGAGCTGGCGTAACCAATGGCGGAATGAATCATGACTGTTTTCTTTTTTACTCTTTCTTGTTTCTGAAACTGTCTTCGTTTATGTAGTTGAAGTTAATTTTTGATTTTCAACAGGCTCGTGGTAAGGAAGCAATTGTTGCTGGATTTTTTCATGAAGGTTATGAAGAACCATTATTGATGCTTATGAAAAGAAGGGGTGTGCATTCCGGTTTGGTAGTGAAGGTTGGGATTTCATCTTTTATAAAACATAAACTGTGAGCTTTCCAACTATCATGGCATGCATTTACTGTTTGCTGAGTTACAAATCATAAGCCACTTCATATATGTTTGATTATGCTCATTTTGTAGGGTGAGGAAGGGGCCCTTTCAATGACTACAAGATTGCGATCGGTTAACACAACTAAGGGACTTCCTGTAAACTATTGTTCAGGGTTTCGTTCACGGGAGATTTCATCCACATCTGAACTTGAAGGTATATATCTGTTCCCCTTGTGTTCTTAATTTTTTTTTTTTAGTACTTCAAAAAATTATTTTTATCAGAATGTCTATCAGTTTATATTTTGCTTTTGTTTTAAACTATCTGACAGTATGTCGTGCATCTATCTAATTGCCAAGCCATACTTTTACACTTTCTATCTTGGACTGATTGATGGAATGTTGTTATTTGATATTGCAGGAGTAACACGTCAAGGTTTTAGTCTTGAGGTCAATGCCAAGGACTATGGTTTTCAACCTACAGACACACCAAGAACTGATAGATCAGTAAGTTCTTGAGACCTTTATGATTGTTGTCTTTCCCCCTTTTGGTTTACCTTATCAACCATCTGCTTTTCCAAGAAATATGCTTCCATTTTATTCTCTCTAGCAACTTGTTGACTGCATTCAATTGTTTGTTGTTCATTGAAGGTGAGTTTGCTTTCCCTACCTGCTCTAGCTTTTCCTCTACTCACTATATAAATTATAATTTATGAGGAGTGTTAAAGATGTGAGGAATAGAGTGAAACTGAACCGGGAAAAGCTTTCATTTTTTAAAAAATAAAAAATAAAAAATCCAATTTCTAAGCTGTAATAATGCTCCCAGGCCATTCTAATACTAAGTTCTCTAATGTGATCTAGTAAGTTTGCTATATGAACTTGCTCAGTAGTGTAAATTCTATTGAATAGTTCCCATGTTATGATATCAACAATCTTTACTTCTTGCATATATGTGTTTGGTTATCCCAAGAACAGATTAATTTTGGTATTTCGGAGTCATTTACATGTGTACTTATGTTTTTGAGTTTAAATTTGCTCCTCTGTCAATATGAAACGTTTTACACTTTCAATGAATAGGGATGACATATAATTCATCTATAAGGTCCTGTGTTCAATTCCTAGGGCAAGCAAGTTTAGCAAATTTCAAAGGAAGATGACATGTAATTAAAGAAATAATAATTACAAATCTTTTTCAACAGTAAGAGAGTTTTATCAGTTTTCAAATGATGTGACAACACATGAGTGGATGATAGTGTAAAACTGATTTACATATACATCAAATTTAAATCCTTTGAAATGAATAGTATCCATGCCTTTCATTCCACCCAGAATATCTTGTACTGTTTAGATTATTTAGCTAGTTACTTTAGAAGTTGTTGTGACTCTAATATGAGAAACAAATGAATAATATCCATGCCTTTCATTCCACTATACTCTGTCTTTTCTATATTTTTCACCTCTCTTCTTAATATAATACTAGGTGTCAAAAAATATTGAATTGGGTTTAGCAGCTCTTCGAGGTCAAAAGGGGCCAGCATATGATAGAATCATCTTAAATGCCGGGGTTGTTGATCACTTGCTGGGAGTTGATGGTGCAGAGGACATATCAGTAGCCTTGGATAGAGCCAGAGAGGCCATTGACAGTGGTAACGCTCTTAAACGGCTCTTAAACTATATTAAGAAATCACACAAGGTGAATTAAAGCCTATAATGCGCTGGACTTAGTAATAGATTATAGAAGGGGATGGAAAATGAACAGATGGGTCCCTGCTCCCAAAAAAAATGGATATAAAAGGAAAAGAGAGTGAAAGGAATTTTTTTTTTTTTCACACCAGTTTTGTGGCCAAATTTTCCACAGGAGACGACAGATCTTGTTATTGAAAAAGATTAGTTTTGTATTTATGTAATTTAATTTGCATTAGGTAGCTGCGTTTGTAAGTACAGTGCTATTTCAATATGACAATCTTTTGGAACCTGTTTTAGATGCTTCTATCTTTGATAGTGGAACAATTGTAATTTCCAACTTTCAGACGTTGTTTTATTCATTAGTTTTTTGTGTCGGATATTGCGTCTACCCTACAACAAAGAATCTGTTTGAAATATGTGCATAACCGGCGGTTCGACATTTTGTCTGGTGAGCCGAACAGTAGTTTACAGGAAGTCCCTTCGTTGATAAGGTAACAGACGTGAGGCATGGTGTTCCTGATGAATACGTGTCGAAGGCAATTTGATAATTACCCCCAAATTCCACTGATCAGTTGGTGCACTTTAGGGTTTTTAACCTTCTTTTAACATCTTAATTTGATAATTAATCAAATTTTTTTCCAATTAGAAGAATGGAAATGTTGCGTGACAAGACTCAATGCTATGATTTGTGGACTCATAAAGAGTTCTGCTACACACGTGTGATGTAGGAGGTGAGCTCCATCACAGACCTCAGCATTAAACTCAGAAGAATAAGTTAAATATTCTGTTTATCAAGTAAAATTACACTTATTGAAGTTTCACTAACTTGAGGTGCAAGCATTTGCAATTCTGACAGGCGCTCATTATTGATCAAGCCGTTAAAGAGTTTCTAACTTAACACTGCTCTATGAAGTAGGAAATTTCCCAAGCAACGGTTCCTGACTTGAAAAAATAGGGTATAGCCAGGTGATTCCCTAAGAAAATCTCCAACTTTTCTGACGTCTATTATGCTTTGCTAATATAGCTCAACTTTGGTTGTAACTATTATAGGACCATTTTTTCTGCCCTCTTTATTATGCTGGGGTGTGAGACCACCACATCATGTTTCTGTCATATTTGGAGGCTGGTTGCTATAGAGCCAGCAAGGCTGAGAACTTCGAAGGGTGGCTTATTCATCACCTCCTTAACAGTCAATGGACATGAATCTGTGATCCAGAAATATGTGAAGGCCTTCTCAGGATGCCCTGTATACAATTGGAAATAGAAACACTGAGAGGAGTGTAGCCCAGAAGCTATTTATTCAGCATCACATTTCTAAATAGCAAGAAATAAAAGCACCAGATAGCCATGTCAACATTTGAAAATTTTGATTACTCACTGATAAAATCAATATGGTATCCCAAATTCAATATCCATCACCTATGGTGTGGAAACAATAGGTAACTCAGAGAGGAGTGTAGCCCAGAAGCAATTTATTCAGCATCATAATTGTAATCAACAAGAAATGAAGGGGTAGGTCAGTTTTTTTTTTTTTTTCCACTATGGGGAGAGGGGAAAGGATATGTATGGGAATTTGAAAACCTGCAGCATAAGCTTAGCCTTATAACAAAACCTGGTACCATTTGAGTTACATGTTCGGTACTTGGTAGTAACATGAAAATTTTTATTTTTCACTCCAATAAAACAATAAGGGTATCAAGAATTCAACACCCATCACTGAAGGCATGGAAACTCGAGAGTCCAGATCATGAGGAAATAATCAACAACGACGAGTAAATGTTTACAAAGCAGAATGTGACAATACCTAGAAAGTCAAACATTCCAAGAGAACTATTGTGAAAAGATGGAGAATGACCTA
>JANHAO010012023.1:0-16622 GCA_026873985.1 Saraca asoca | reverse complement strand
AACAGTCACACTCACCATCCCATAACACTTTTATGGAATTGACTGAATGAAATAACTTCCCACCATGGGCTTCATCTTTAACATGAAATACACAATTAAAGCAATATAAGATGAAAAATTAACCTTTATTATCAAATTAATACAGAATGTACAGTCATAGATACAATAGAGTTCAATCACATTGATCCTAGGGCACTTATCAGACTAACATCATATCCATCTTCTACAATTTCCCACAAGTTTAAATTAGTGGCTTCAATAAAATCTCTAATTTTCTGCTACCAGTAGGTATAATGATATCCATTAAATCTAAGGGGTTTATGTAAAGATGAACATTTAGGTAACAAAGTTAAACAAGAATCCATAATTTCTTTGAAAATAAAAGAGTATCAAGAGTTAAAGCTTTGACACCAATTGTTAGTCCTAAACATTATAATGATCTTTAGTGTGGATTCTTGTTAAAAATGCAACAAAAGACTTTAAATCTTTTTTACAAACACTCTTTAGATTTAGATTAGATTCTGGTTTACAAGATTTATCAAAGAAACTCTATTGGATAATCAAGATTGTATTTGAGTCATTGATGTAATTAAGAATTCAATGATAGATTGATCAATTTAGCATAATTACAATTTAAACTAGAAATGTAGCAAATTCAAAATTGTAGCACAATAGCAGAAAGGTAAAATACAAAAAAAAATAATCAAGAATACCAAATTTTTAAAGTGGTTCAACTTCAACTGAAACAGCAATTGAAGTCTACATCCACCGGATCAATCCTTAACTAGATAACCATTTTTATTAACAACCATAGGAATTAATCAAGCTTTTGCACACTAGTTTATAACACAAGATTTGACTGGGTTCTTACCAACCTATTACACAAGATTTAGCCGGGCTCTTGCTAACCTATGATACAAAAATTCTCTAATCTTCTACAATTGTAATCAACATCACAATTTAGAAGATTTTACCAATAATTCTTTACACCTTCAACTAATTATGATCAACTTCACAACTAAAGAAGATGCAAAGGGAAGATCTGTAGGTCCCGAGATTATATATGTATATTGATATATATATATATATATATCAGAGTGTTGAAAAAAGATCTTTCCCTTTTCATGGTAGTGAATTGTATACTCTCTTAAAAATAATTTGGATTCTATTGAGTTATAAAAGCAGAAGTTTTGAATTAAATTAGATTAGGAAGCTAATGGAATATTCAACAACTTAATTGGGGAGACTGAATTGATACGATATGAGATTGCAAATCTAATTAAAAAATTAATCAAGAGTGTTTAAGAATGTATAATAACAGATTATTGATTACAACAGAACAGTAGAATTATAAGATTGCAAAAACAAAATTATGCAATATAATAGAATTTAATAGAATATAATTTGCAGTAAAATTGAATTGTAGAAAATAAAGAAATGTAAAGAAATATTAAAGACACTACAATTTTTAAAGTGGTTCAGTTTTACCTGAAATCATAGATGAAGTCTACATCCACTAAGTTAATCCTCAACGAATGACTTGTTTCATTACTATAATCAAGATTTTAATTGGGCTTCTGAATAGCCAGTTCATATAATAAGGATTTTTCTAGGCTCTTGCCTAACCTAAGAATAACAAGATTTTACCAGGCTCTTGCTTAACCTAGATACAATAGTTCTTCTATCTTTTTAGACTATGATCAACCCATAACCTAGAGATCTACAAAGAATTCAATGCACTCTTCAACTAACTGCAATCAACCTCATAGCTAAAGAAGATGCAAAGGGATGATCAACCTCTTCCTTTGTATCTCCAATTTCTATCAATCTAGAAATTGCAATTAAGATAGAAGTACAGATTCCTAACAACCTAGAAAGCTAAAGGTAAAATTAGAAGTAAAGTAAAGATATACAATACCAAGTTTGAAATGACAATTTTAAACATCTAGCTGTAAATTCCTGTTTATATCTTGATAAAGAATCCTTGATTTGATTAGATAAAGAGGGGTAAAGATAAATCTTGTTAGGCTGAATATGCTCTAAGAGTTTCACTCTTGAACAACCAAGTTTGTTATGAAAAACCATTTGTTTGAAATAGAATTAGGAGTATTTATAGTTGTTGTAACTGACATTTAAAAAATAACTAATTTTTAGTCCTTGAATTGATTCGTAAATTGATTCGTAATGATTATAACTAAGTAGTAACTGACTAATTGGTTTATGAATCGATTTAGCATATGTAAAAATTGAAGACTGAATCAATTGATGAATCGAAACATAGTATTTTGAAATCAGGTGGTGAATCAATTAGGGAATCAATTTAGATGATTTTCTTAACCTTCAGTAAAAACATTTTTCAAATCTTTTTTTTCATAAATCTATTGGTGAATTGATTCAAGTAGTTTTTACAAGTTTTTTAACATGAATCAATTCACAAAGTGTAAAATGACTTTTATAAAACTTGCACTTGTGAAAGATCATTTTAAAAATTTGTTTGAAAAATATTTGAATTTTAAATCACTTTAAGAGATTTATTTTCTATCTCAATTTTATCAATTTTTAAAAAATTTATTTGTATTAAGATTTGAATAGAAATTTACTTATAAAAGATCCTAAAAAAATGATAAAATAAGTACTAAATGATGTTGTGGATCTCTTGAATCATGTTTACTTTGATCTCACTTTAATCTTATTTTGAGCCTGCAAAATAAATAATAAACACTAAAGAATATTGTAAGATATAAATTGTTTTCAACATCAAAATCAAATAAAGAAAAATGATAACAAGGTAATCATATCAACCTCTTCCTTTGTAACTTAGATTCCTAATCAACCTTAGAAATCTAAAAACAAAAAACAAGGATAAAGTTAGAAATACAATACTGTAATTTGAGATGTAAATCTCAAACATCTAATGTGTGTTCTTCAATAATTTTTCTCCAAAAATGATTGAATCGATGAAATCCAATGAGGTAGTGATAGATCAGTTTACTACTTTGACCTTTCTCTATTTTTCACAATATATGATATGTAAAACTATTGTGTTTGAAATGAGGTTTGGGGTATTTATAGTGTGTTGTAACTAACATTTGAAAAATAACTAACTTTCAGCCTATGAATTGATTTGTGAATTGATTCAAAGCGATTACAAGAAAAAAATTTTAAAAAAGGGAGATATAATTTTTCTTAACACTTATCTAAAATTGATTTTTGACAAACTTTGAATCTCATCTAAAATTGTTTGTCACCATCAAAAAAGGGGAGATTGTTAGCCTTGTTAGTAACCATTCTTCAATTTTGATCAATATCATAATATGTTTATGTATTTAATATTTGTTAAATGTTTGCAGATTCAAAGTTGATTAAGGATATTAAAAAAAAATTATCCTAAAAAAATTTATTTGTATCTCAATTTTATCAATTTTTAAATTAATTATGTAATTGATTCATGACTTCTTACATTATAGTGTAAATCAATTTGTGAATCGATTCATCTATGAAAATCATCAAGAACTTCTTAACTAAATTGATGCATGAATTGATTTACACTATAATGTAAGAAGTTATGAATTGATTACATAATCAATTCAGAAATATTCCAAACCTTTGGTAAAACAAATTTTCAAAACAATTGTTCATGAATCGATTCAAGTTCATTCCACAAGTTTTTTAGTATGAATCGATTTACATAATGAAAAATAGTTTCTATAAAAGTTTCACTTGTGAAAGAGTATTTGAAAACTTTGTTTGAAAACTTTTATTTGAAGCTCATATCAAATGATTTATTTCTACCTCAATTTAACTAGTTTAAGAAACTTGGTTGGATCAAATTGGATTAGAACATAGTTACAAAAGATCCTAAGAAAATCAATAAAAAATACTATGTCAAAAGTCGATCTTTTGAATATCCTTGATCAGCTTTGAATCTATAAACATTTAACAAACATTAAACACATAAACATATTATGATATTGATCAAAATTATTTTTCAACATCAAAACTAAAGAATGTATGCTAACAAGGTGAACAATAGCTACTTAGGAAAGCTCGTTTTCCATTAGAATTTAGATTTGAACATTTATTAAATTAAGGACTTTTCTTCTTAAAAGAATTCTCTCCCAGGGTTCTTGATGAACTAAAGACTTATCTATTACAGGTATTTTTTGGTACTGCACAAATAGGCTGGCAAAGGCCCAATAGCAGATAAGTCCAAATGAGAAAAGAGTCTGCTCGAGAGCACCAAATCACCAGCTATAAGAGCATGGAACAAGGTAGAAGCCCTAGCTCACTAAGGGATAAGCCCCGGCTCATATAGCTAACAATTCATCTCGTATGAGCTCGAATCGCCTACTGTGAGCTGGCAAGTTCAATGTCACTAACCAAAAACTAGCAGTGACCTCAGATCATGAATCCCAGCTCACAGGATACAACATCTCACCTAACTAGAAGCTCGGTGAGGGTGAACCTAAAGCAGGCACCTTCTCATACCCAACTTGTGGAATCAGTCTACACGAACTAGCTCACTAGGGCCCACATAGGGAAAGCAATCTGCAGAAGCCAATTTTAGAAGTCTCATATGTCAAATACATTTATTATTGATACAATAGAAATACAACTTATGTAACTATATTTTTAACCTCCCAACCTCTATAAATAGGAGGGAGGAGATCATGGTAAGGGAAGCGAGAAAAACATATACTAAAACTCTATAGAAATTTTACCAAATAAATAAAAGCTATCGTGGATGTAGGGATAGGTGCTGCCTAATTTTAGCCAAAGCACATTAAAAATCCTTCTACATTCTTGTTGCTCTTCCTCTTCATTTCCTCATTTTTTCACTTGTTTGACCGGATTGTAGTTTGAGTCCTTAAGAACTCTTTTGGTAGGCTGGATTTAGACCAAACCAAATTCCATTGCCAACATTATCAAAGAGGTTCCTCTTTGTGGCATCACATATATCACTTATCACTCACCCTGTACCTATTCTAGGGTGTGGTGTGAATATTCTTCCCTTTTATTTTCTTCTTTGTTGTTAAATTGGTGAAAGGTCCATGGGAGATCACTCCAGACAACCTAGTGATGAGGCAAAGTTGGCAATTACATGGGAAGGAACTTTTATGGTCAAGAAGAAATTGAGAAATGGCATGTACCAACTCGACACCATACAAGGAGATACCATCCCTTAGACCTAGAATATTTCCCGATTAAGAGAATATTTCATTCGTATATAAGAACTAGATATGAATGAAAGTACTCTCCATCCTGACTAGTATCTAAATAAAGTATTAAGTCTAAGTAGGCCTCTCAATAAAAAAAGTAGAGCAGAACCCTTGGTACAAAACCTCGAGCAAAATACTCGAATAGAACCTTGGGGACATAAGCCCAAAAGACTCTTCGATGCAAAAAAGTCTGAACAAAGCTTAAAATCATATTGATCTAAAAATATGCAATCAAAAAAGTAAGGTAAAATGTCCAATGGATGCCTACGATAAGCACAAAAGCATATAAAAAATAATAGCACACAAGTAAGCAAAACATCAACCAATCAATAAATAATTTAAACATGTGAAAGATCGATAAGCCCAAAACAATTATTATTTCAATATTATGTAACAATCAACATCCTGAGTAGCTTGTAAAACTTTTATATTCAAGTCCAAGGTGATCTTTGAAAGATTGATGTTAGCATTGGGATAAAAGAATTGGATAAGCTCCTTAGTAGCAGTGAAGCCCGAGACGTACATAGGATAAGAGAGATCCTTAGCATCCTTGATTTTCTTGTTAGCATCCTCCAAATCTACCTTGAGAATTGCTATTTCCACTTATGCAGATTGAAGCTTTCCATCACAATTAGCCAACTCTTTGAGCATGGACATCATCTTAGTTCTCTTCTCATTCAAATCTTTTTCCTATTTTTTCTCTTCAAACTTGAACATATTAAACAAGCTCTCCACATGCTATTTTTTCTTGCGACTATCCTCCAACTTGAGTGAACATTTGTTAAATTGCTTGGTCATATCTTGAAGCTCCTTTTTACTTTTTGCTAGCTTAAGAGACATTTCACTCAATTTTCCCTGAAGCTTAACCATAAGATCAATCGTGGCAACTTTTGGAACATTTTTCTCTAATAGGAAAATGGTTAGAATCAGAGATAAAACAAAAAAAAGATGTGTCACAAAGAGAAAAATGAATTTGGTGGCACCAATTTGCTTGATTAGCTCTTTATGGTGATCAAAATCTTGCTCAAACATTATCTATGATCAAACATAATTCAATGTGTCCAAACCATGATACCAAAGGCTTTCAAGGGTATTATCGAACCCCAGTAAGGGGCTTGATGCTAAGCGGCTCATCTTAAAGGGCCTTCCCCACTTGTGATGCTAGGGGGCTTCTTTAGGGCAAACAGTGACCTCTTAGGCAGGAGTTTCTTGGCTTGCAACGTCAGCGTCAAGAATAGTGATAGAAGATCCACCTTAATTATCACTCCTTTTATGCTTCTTCTTAAGTTAATCCCTAATGGTTTTGGAGAAAGATTCGATGGGAAAAGGAACTAGAAGATGAGCTAGCCCAGAATCTAGAGCAAATGATTAAGTAGTTGAAGAATTGGTAATGAAAGTAAGTTGTTTCTTCTGATAGCAACCATATATTTTAACTATCCTATTATGGTTAATCTCCATGTACTCAAACTTTACAAGACTGAGCCAATGACTTATGTTGACAATGAAATCTAGTTCTACCAAATTTCTATCAATTGAGATCAGTTCTTGAACCCCAAACTACTTTCTGATTAATGAAATGGGAGATGAGGAAGGTGATGAAGATGGTGAAAAGGAAGAACAACAATGAAGATGGTGAAGAGGAAGAACAGTAATGTCATGCAATATTTTTAACATGATTTAGCTAAAACCAGGAGGCACCGATCCCCACGTCCACAATAACTTCTATTAATTTGATGGAAATTTTGCAGATTTTCAACTTAGCTTACAAAGGTCCTTCTCCTCCTATTTATAGAGGCCAGGAGGTTATAAATGTAATTTTACATGCTGTAAATAAGTTATATTAGATATTAAATGTACAAGACAATATAAACTCTTGCAAATCAACTTCTGTAGGTTGCTTTCTATGGGGTGGGCCCCTTGTCTGTGGGCTAATGTAAGCTTGTCTGTGAGTTATTTTTGGCTCTAGGTCACTGTTAGCCTTCAGTGAGGTCGAACTTGCACTTGTTGAGGCAAGCTCAAGCGGGACAGCTCATTTCTTGATGAGCTAGACTTCTAACCTTTGGTCTTATCATATCTCAACCTCACGATTAGCGAGATGGTGCCTTCCAGGAAATCTTAGTGAGTTAGACCTCTTTTGCTTGGACTTAGCTTCCATTGAGCTTCTACTGGTCTACTTTGTGAGATCAAATTTTACCCATAACATAAACCCCTAACTCTTAGTTTGCTTCATAGACTGGGAGTTGTAATTTCATTGTGCAGTCAAAGTCTTTACTTTACTGCATTGTCATTTCAAATTTCAATTCTTTTATTTCATCTGCTTTAGGCCATGCTTCTTACTGTGCATGATTTATGACCGTTGGCATTGCAGCTTTATTTTCTCAATATTGTTCGATCTGAAACAGCCAATTATCCTTTAGGTCCTTCATTGAACCCACACTAGTTTATAAAGCCTGAGAAGCTCTTCTTGCTTCATCGTGGAATAGCTTGATGGATGCTTTGGTTAAGCCTCTCATGTTTTTGGTAGTTCAGTTTTCAATAAAGTGCTTTGAGGCGTGCATTGTCTGCTGCAGTATATTAGGAGGCGTGAATGGCTTGCTGCACATGACTTCCCTACATAACTCTTCTAGTTGGCTATTGGAAAGTCTTGTGCAGATCTTGGATCACTTCCTCATGGTTCTGCCTTGAGATTTAGCCTTGCTAGCTAGACTCTTGAGTACTTTTTGAATTGCTCTGGGCACGAGTCAGGAAAGGAGCCACTAGCTAATGAAGGCTATAAGAAGAAGAAGAAGATTGAGGAGCAATTGTGCTTGTTAATCCTTTAGTCGAGTCGAGTTCACCTCTCGGGGGCTGGCTCTCTTCTTCTTTGTGGAAGCAATAGCTATAAGCTTTATGCTTTAACTTTGTACTTCCAATCTTCTAATGTAAATTTACCTTGTTGAAAGAGGCCTTTTAATAAATAAGCCCTTTTTGTAACTCTTGAATGCTATATCAGATGTCTATATATTACAGATGATAGCATATACTCCTATAAATCATAGCTAAATAAGGTATTCAAATGACAAATCAGCCATATTCAAATACTAAATTTTGGCGTCTGAGTGCCTCTCTTACCATGTTATCAAGCAGTAGCTAGGGTTGGCAGGACATTTGTACTTCTTCAGTTTTGAGAGTAGCAGTAGGCTGGCGATGAGTTCTGGTAATGGGAGTGTCTGCTGGTTGAATAACTAGAGTGTTTAAACTCCTGGTGACTCTTTCTCTTACCATTGTAGCTATACAAAAGAGAGATTAGGAAATCTGAAAGTAGATGGGCCCTCCTTCTAGCATCAAAATGTTGATAGCAAAATATGATTCTGCCAAATTTTTGTCAATTGAGATCAGTTCTTGAAACCTAAATTGCTTTCCAGTTAACGAAATAGGAGATGAGGAAGGTGATAAAGATGGTGAAGAGGAAGAACAACAATGTCATGCAATATTTTTAACATGGTTCAGCTAAAACTAGGTGACACTGGTGTTTATGTCTACAGTAACTTTTATTAATCTGACAGAAATTTTGCAGAGTTTCAACATAGCAATTTCAACCTAGCTTATAAAGGTCCTTCTCCTTCTATTTATAGAGGCTAGAAGGTTACAAATGTAATTTTACATGCTGTAAATAAGTTACATCAGATATTAAATGTACAAGATAATATAAAATCCCACAAATTGACTTCTGCAGGTTGCTTTCTGCAAGGTAGGCCCCATGTCTATGGGCTTATGTAAGCTTGTTTGGCGCTTTGCCTCATTGGGCCTTCATCGAGGCAATGCATTGTATCTTGCAAGCTCTTTTTAGCTTGAGGTTGCTGCTAGCCTTTAGTGAGGTCAAACTTGCACTTGTCGAGGCAAGCTTGAGCAAGGCAGCTCGTTTCTTGACTAGCTAGACTTCTAACCTTTGGTTTCATTTCTTGAGCGAGGTAGCGCCTTCCAGGTAAACCTAGTGAGCTAGACCTCTTTTGCTTGGACTTAGCTTCCATTGAGCTTCTACCAACCTACTTTGTGAGACCGAATTTTACCCATAACAACCTACAAAGAGAAGACATATAAATGAGCACAAGACTTAAATAAGATAAGGAAAATGCAAAGTCCAAAATGCATGAATGACTATTTGGGTGTCATAAGGTCCAGTGACAAGTAGATGACATATAAGTTCTTGATCATCGGTAGAGTACGAATCCAAATACTTTGCCTTTAGTTGTTTAAAAGTTAGAACTCATTTGACAAGGTAAATAAAATCTCCCTCACCAATCAACGAGAAGGGGTAAAAGTCCTCAAGAATGACAAGTTTAAAGATGGAATCTTTTCATCCTTTCACACTGGATGGAATGTCAGTGACAAGAAGACATCCAGTTCTTTGAGTAAAGTGATTCCAACCTCTCAATCTTTGTTGCAAACACATATAGAAAAACAAGAAAGTATTTGTTGTAGCTTCCCAATTGAGCTTGTTGAAAAAGGTCTTGAAGCAAGCTAAGATGAACTAAGTGTTCCAAATTAGCTGTGATGGATGTGTGTTAATAGTCCTTAGAATGTCATATTGAACAAAAAAATAAACGGAGGGTTATCTTGATCTAATCAATGACATCTCTATAAAAAATATATGAGCCATTTGGTATAAAAATTACTAGGTTGTTCATCATCTTTGACTGTTCAAAGGTGATATTCTCTTGGTTATGAATGTGATCTCCCCTATAATAGGAGTCCCTGAGTTTAGTAAGAGCAAAATCATTTCACCATCCGGGAGCTACTGTTTGGGTCTTTAAGTCCAAATGAATCTAAAAGGTCTCTTTGAAGGCAGAGTTCAAAAGGTTTGCTCTATCCATTCTATTTAGTCCTTGAGAGTGATCGCTATAACTATTTGCAAAAGATCAGGATAGAGGACAATGTTGGAAACTACTTCTTTGTTACTCAAAGAAAAGGTAGAAGAAGAAGTGCTAAGATTGGGTGATAGGACCCGAAAATTAGTACAAAAATGGAACATGAAATGTCAAAAGTGAAAGATTAAAAGGAGGAGTAAAAAAATACCTTCAAAAAAGAAAAAAGTGGAGATAAGCAAAATCAAATAAGAATATCAAGAAAATGAGGAAAATGCAATCAAAGAATCACAAATACAATAATAGTAAAAAGATAATAGAACCTAAAATAATGCATATTAAGAAGATATGAATCAAACAAGCATACCTTGACAAACCAAAATAGCCCAGACAATAAAATAGCCGATGAAGCAACCAGAAAAATAAATTAAGAGGTGTAAAGTAAATTTCAAACTTTTTATGCCAGAGAGCATGGGAAACGAGAAGATAAAAAAGGAAAAAATGAGGAAAATAATACCTAAATAAGCAAAGGGAGTACAAAGCAAAGGCAAGCTTGAAGCATAAAAGCACCTAGAAGACAAAACAGGCTTGAAGCACAAGAGCACCTAGAGGAAGAGAGTAGGAAATCAGAGGAGAAAAATAAGGATTCAAATGAAAAACCTCCTACATATAATGATTTCAAAGACCAGATTGCCTACAACAACAAAAACGTGAATCCAAGTGTTCCAAATGTAACTGTGGAAACAAAGTCTTATCATCAATCCTTATTTAGGTGTAATCATGAAAGGTAGCCTCATGAAAATGCAAAGAAACAAAGCAATCATTACACAAATTTATTAGGGTACCTTGGAAAGTGAGGGAGATACAAAATGCTAGTCATTGGAGGATAAAAGGACAAATAATGACAACTCGTCAAAAAGACTAGTCAACCAAATGATGACAACTCATTAACCAATCAACTATCCCCATTTCGAGTGACCTAAAACTAAATAAGATGAGCAACCAAGATAACGCACTCAAAATTCTCCCCCCCCCCCAAGGGAATGGCCGGCTATGATTACTCCTCTTTGATGATTGGGTCTAGTCATTAGCATCCACATGGTAGCATCCCATTGGGACTCAATTATACCACTCATACCCTTTCACGAATCTCACTATTGGGATCCAAAATCACACCAAACAAAGGTCTATATCACACTATAAATAAAAGGGATCCTAACCCCTTAAGGACAAGCAAAAATAGACAAATGTTGTACTCTGGATAAACAATTCTAAAGATTATTTGTGCAAAGCTTCACTTTGCCACCAATTAAAAATTTGCAAACGATGGCGTTGGCTGAAAAATACCAATACTACCGATACTCTTTGCCAAAACCTCCAACATGAAATATTAATGCATCCAAAGCTGTTTATGGGGTTGAATTCATAATGTGAGTATGTCTCCAGTAGACAAGAAGTTAGCAACTTCTTACCAATACTAAATCTCCATTACTCTGCCAAAATTTCCACCATGAAATATTTATACATCCAGCCACTAAATTCATGGTACAACTAACTACTTGGAGCTGACATTCCAATGTCAAAAGCTGTTTACGAAGTTGAATTCTTAACAAGAGTAGGTATCCAATAAGCAATAAGTATTCGAGAGAATACTTCCACTCGTTATAAATAAACATATTAACAATAAGCCAATATCTTGGTGGTCTAGTGGGACCTCTCTTGCTAGGTTTTAATTATATTAGAGTTCAACTCTCGTTAATCCTATTAAATAATTTTCCAAAGCTTTTGATCTCCTTTATAACAAAAAATAACAATAATTTCTCCTAATGGAGGCAACAGTTCATTGCTTTTTTATGATAATAGTTCTCGCATATCAGATCAAGGAGCCAAGAAAATCACCAAAACAATCTATTCCATCAATCATGGAGACCGAAAAGAAGCAGCGAAATATTCCAAATAGTATAATACCATTCACATTACACGCTAACAAAATACAAAGCAAAGAAGAATGTGATGATGCATCAGATACAAAATTAATCTAACATACTTGATTTTTATTCATATGAATAGAGGAGGATAGTAAAAGACAAGTTTGGAGATGCCAATGCTACTAAAAGGAAGATCGTATTCAAGTCGACACATTCCTAAATGACACTACATGGGATATTATCGGATATGAAAACCAAGTTGCCTTTCATAAACAAACGAGGGACAGTAATGTCTAACAACTTTGAATCTACACTAGATCCTCATGAGAAACAACAGAAAAATTAGAGATCAAGGCTTCACAATTTTTCCTTGACTTTGCCTGGGGATCGGACGCAATGAAGTCAACAGCAACATTGATGGAGTTGATTTTGTCTACTTTCATTATCAGGAATCTCAAACCCAAACTCTTCTTCAAGTGCCATCACGATCTCCACTGCATCTAAACTATCCAATCCAAGATCTTTCTAGAAATGGGCATTTGGGGTAACCTGAGAAACGCAAAAGTTACAGAGTTAAGAATAAGAAAAACAAGTTCACAATATGACGATAGGGAAAATAACATTTACAGCAGTAAGTGAAGCTGAAGTTGCAGTTAAAAATGTGTGCAAGCCACACCCATGCAAAAATATTAGGGACAAAAAATATTGAAAGACGATGACGAGAATAAAATTAAAGGAGCCTTGCCAACATGAGGAGATTAATCAAGAAATTGTCCAAATAACATGATCAAAGTTTCATGTACATGAGTCCTATGAATGATAGACCAACTTAAACGGTTGCAGATGCATGCTGCTAAAAGACCATGACATGCAGTATATTACTGGCCATTGTAAAGAAAAATTTCAGCTACAATTACTTATGAATAACACAAGGAGAAATCAAGTGACGAGCAGAAACTAAAGGTAACTCAAACACTTGGCTCCACTTGGCATATATTACTCCAAATTCATTAGTAATAATAACATTAAAATGGCCACCTTCAAAAATAGAATCCAGATATTTTAAACTCTTTAAAAGGCTACAAATGCAAATCTAATAGATTCATCTTTCTCCCTCGACCAACTAGCATCCTCTTCAAATTGCATGGTAGTTAAGAACAATTGGATGTGACCTTGTAAGATGCACTATAGATGACATTATGGATTTGGATTCTATTGATAGCAGCTCTACCTGAATTCAGGGAAGAATTATATTAACCGAGAAGATACATTTTTCAAGAAGCACACCAAAATCTTGAACAATTTCTTAGAGCAAATAAGAAGTTATAAACAAATATGACTGCAAATTTAATGATTATAAATACCAATGATCAAAATATACGTCACCTGTAATTAACACTATACTTTGTTGTATTTTAAAAAGTAAAAGAACAACAGTAATTAAATGTATATTTATAACATTTTACTTAGAGTGTTGACCATTATAAAGTAAAAGTAAAAGAACAACAATAATATACGTCACCTGTAATTAACACTATACTTTGTTGCATTTTAACATGTTTAGTCAAAACTAGCTGAGTGATGAATAACTCTCCGTAAGAAACTTACAAGGATTTCCTTGTTTATAGCTACTAAAGTGAAACAAACGCATAAATTCTTACTGTGATAAAATATAATTTACAAGATAATCTGCAAACAGATGAACATTGAATTAAATTGTAATCCAGATATTATGAAATCCATTTCCTTTACATCATTCTTCACTCATTTGAGATTTTATATCTAAATTTATAGATTGGTGTCTCTAAAATCCTGAAAACCTGTAAAGTATTTTCAGTTAAGTAGAGGCCATCCAACCAGCAAGAATGAGTTTTGTTTATCGTGGACGGTTCGACTTTCTAGAAGTTTTTGACAACAGAGATGACGCAATCGGCGACCTCAAACTTGTCGAGGAAGGAACCCCTAACCTCCTCGGAGAAGTGGCGTAGTAAGGCATTAGATGTGTTAGTGGTTGAATCTTTTTCTAGTTACTCCAAGTCTAGTTATTTTGAGTGTTTGTTTAGTTATTTTGTAACCATAGTTTATATGTAGTTTATGGTTTAGTGTGAAGTGACTGATGTAAAGTTATTATTTTAGAAAATGCTTGATGTGTAATGATGGCTTTGCTTGGTATTTGGTATTCATATATATGGTCTGTTAGCAGAAGTGAGAAATATAGAAGAAAAAACAAGAAGGGTCTTTTGCAGTTTTCAGAAAACTCTAATTCCTCTTCTGCAACTACTCTTCTCTTGTTCTCTGTTCTACTTGAAGAAACCAGCATCAAGACAGTATTTTTCTTCTTTTTATTCTTGTCTTACAGCCAACAAACTGGCATCTGAGCTGCAAAATCTTTGGGGCTAAGACAAATTTGAAGATAGCCTTGTCAAATATCTCTCTTCTAGCACCTCCAGTTTTTGGAGGAGAAACTATGATTATTGGGCAATCAGAATAAAGTCTTTTCTCACGGCACATAAGCTATGGAACGTTGTCAGAGATGGCTATCAAAAACCAGAAGATGTAGATCAGCTTACTGATGAGCAGAAGAAGAAGTTGAAGGAGGATGCAGCCAAGGACATCATAGCTCTCTTCTTTCTTCAATCAGTAGTTGTAGATGTAGTTTTTAAAAGAATTTTAGATGCTGATATAGCTAAAAAGACTTGGAGCACATTGCAGAAAGAGTATCAAGGGGACAGAGAAGGTGAGATCCATCAAACTCTTAACTTCTTTGAAGAGAATTTGAAAATTTGAATATGAAAGGTAGTGAGATTGTGGGTGATTATCACTCCAAGTTGCTAGAAGTTGTAAACTAAATGAAGCTTTATGGAGATTTAATAAATGATCAGAAGGTTGTAGAGAAATATTGATCAATTTGCCTGAAAATTTTGACCCTAAAGTAGCTGTCATAGAAGAAACACATGATTTAAGCAAGTTGACTGTTAATCAGCTAGTTGGAGCTTTGGAAGC
This sequence comes from Saraca asoca, assembly GCA_026873985.1. Classification (NCBI taxonomy): domain Eukaryota; kingdom Viridiplantae; phylum Streptophyta; class Magnoliopsida; order Fabales; family Fabaceae; genus Saraca; species Saraca asoca. The sequence goes on along the minus strand of JANHAO010012023.1, from coordinate 1,628 downwards.
ATATGAACAAAGGTTGAATATAAGAATTTCTACACAAGTTGAAGGGGCCTTTCAATCTAAATTAAAACAAAAACCTTTTGCTGCCAAATAGGGTAACAAGTCATGGAATGCTGACAAGAATGCAGAAACTAACAAATCTGGTTCAAGCTCCAAAGAACCATATAAAAAGGGAAAATTTCCTCCTTGTGGAGTATGTAAAAAGACAAACCACTTCGAGAAGGATTGCTGGTTTAAGGGGAAGCCGCAATGCAGACTTTGCAAGAAGTTTGGGCATATAGAGAAGAGTTGCAGATTGAACAGTGGAGAACCCTCGGGTCAACAACAAAGCCAACACACTCATGTATCTCAAAGTAATGAAGATCATCTCTTTCTTACCTCCCAATCAGCCCAAGAAGACTCAAAAGCAACCTGGTTCATTGGCAGTGGCTGCACAAATCATATGGCACCAAAATTTAAGCATTTTCTGTGAGCTTGATCCATCAGTAAAATTACCTGTCAAGATGGAAAATGGAGACATATTGGAGACATTTGGAAAAGAGACAGTTGCCATTCAAACCAGAAAAGGTACAAAGTTTATTAAAGATGTGTTTTTAGTTCCTAAACGTAGCCAAAACTAGCTTAGTGTAAGCCAAATGTTGACTAAAAGCTATTCCATTTTATGTAAGCATGACTGATGTTTTATCTATGGTCCTAATGATAAAGAAATTGCTAAAGTAGTTATGCAAAATAAGAGTTTTTATCTTCGATGGCTACATCATTCCAACAATGCTTTGAAAGTGTCAATTGGTGAAACATGGTTGTGGCATAGGAGATATGGACACTATAATCTTAATTCCATCAGATTTCTCCAACAGAAAAACATGGTAAGAGACTTGCCACTAATTCAACAATGCAAAGAAGTTTGTGAGCCATGTCAACTTGGCAAGCAACATAGACAGTCTTTTCCATCCGGACAAGCTTGGAGAGCTAAGCAAAAGCTTGAGCTTGTTCACACGGATGTTTGTGGCCCCATGAGGACTGAATCACTCAGTCAAAACAAATATTTTATTCTCTTTGTAGATGACTTTACTCAAATGACTTGGGTTTACTTCTTGAGACAAAAATCCGATGTGTTTTATGTTTTCAAGAAGTTTAAGGCCCAAGTGAAGAATGAAAGTGGCAGCAGAATTAAAACAGCTAGATCTGATAGAGGTACTGAATATACCTTTTCAAAATTTAACAAGTTATGCGAAGCTGAAGGCATTAAACACCAGCTAACAACACCATATACTCCATAGCAGAATGGAGTTTAAGAGAGAAAAAACAGAACCGTAATCGAGATAGTAAGTTGTATGGTTGCTGAGAAGAACTTTGCCTAAGAAATTTTAGGTAGAAATTGTTTACACAGCTGTGTATCTTCAAAACAGGCTTCCTACAAGGGTTGTGTTAAGGAACCTTGCGTAGGATCTAGTCATGGGTCGAGACACGGGGAAACCTGCTTCCCTTTCTCCTGATGAACCTATGTTGATAATTAAAAAAAGAAGGGCTCGTCCTTGACAGAGCTTCTGCTTCCACACTAATTTTCTGTTAAAAATTCTGATTACCTCTTTTATTCATGATAGCCCCTTAAATAGGCTTGAAAAATAACA
>JANHAO010012022.1:0-16670 GCA_026873985.1 Saraca asoca | reverse complement strand
TATCCAAATGCACAGAATGTATAGTCCAGGATGCAATAGAACTCAATCAAATTGGTCTAGGGCACCCATCCAGACTAACAGTTTTAGTAGTTAAAACATAAATATTCAGAACATGTATGATATTAGCATTACTATCGGATATAATGATCTGCATCATTGGACACTTATGCTTGACCTATGATTGTAATGTTATCATGATTATTATTGACATTCATTGTTATGGCCACATATTGTAATCCAATCTGTCATTTGTTAAATTATGTTGCTTAAGTGGGAGTTTGATAGAATTTCCTATGTGGACTACCATAGTTTAATTAAATATCGTATTAGATGAAATGAATGTCATGACAATTAAGTTAGTTGGGCCAATTAACAAGTGATCAAACTATTAGGTCTATAATGACATCTAAACCATTAGTTGACTTTAACAGTGTGACCCTTGTAACTGAGCCTATGATAATGGGTCAGTTAGCTTAATAAGGTTTGAACAAGACAAATCCCTACTCATATTCTAGTATAAACTATAGTTATCCCATTGAAACTCCAAATTTGTTTTTTTTTCCTTTTCTTTACTAGGGTTTGCAAGGAGTGTACTTGACCAAGTGTGCTTGCTATAATGAATTCTCAAGTAGCACAATGTAAAGTTATTATTTTATGGTTAAATAAATTTATACAAATCTAATGCCATGTAACATGATGTAACAGATCAGGATAATTGGCTATATCTTATTTTTTGATTTTCTCACAATTTTATCATATGTTAGTTAAGTGTTCTACTTCCTTCTTCCATTAAATCGAAACTGTGGTCCCGAAATTTAATTTCTGTCATCTCTTATTTCATTTTTCTTCAATCTCAAATACCTCAATATTATATCTTTGAGTTTCCTTTCAAATTTCAATAAAAGATAAAAACTATTCCTATTACAATTTAACCATGGAAGGTAAAAATCATTCCTAATACAATCTAAACTTAAGTCAGAAACTCAAAATAACCACAACAAGTATTACTCATTTTCTAACAAGAATATGTATAAGCATTCCCTTCCTCTTACTAAATTTATCTTCTAAATCCCTATACCAAAACCATGTTCCATAGTTAGATTATATTAGGAATGCTATTTACCTTTCATTGAAACCAATGTTTAACCGTAACTCAAAGATATAATGTAATATTAAGGTGGTAGGATTTCAGATTGAGGAAAAAAATGGAGAAAGAGATGACAAAAATCAAGTTGAAGAAGGAAAATAAACACATAATTGATATATGACAAAATCTATTAATTTTAGATGAAAAATTAATATAGATGAATAAAGTGCTAATGGCATAAATCACAAATTACCTTTTTTTGACATTTTGAATTATAAATGAATAAATTAATATTAAAATCATATCACAAATGAACAAAGTACTAATGACATGAATTATAAATTGTCTCTTTTTAACACTTTAAATTATATATGAATAAATTAATATTAAAGCCATACCACTAATGAATAAACTCTATTTTTTTACTTTTATATATTGGTTATGAAATTTTGTATGAAATTAATGCCAGAGAATTAAAGTAAAACGTACACATGTGTTCTCGTGGTCATATGTTATATCATATACAATGCATATAAACTTTACAAGCATTTTACAATATATCTAGCATGAATAGTTAATTCAATGTCATGGGTGACTTACAAAATTATATGACTATACAATAGTTTCAATATTTGTCCGCAGTCAAGCAAAATGTAATTTTAGAAGTTATTCATCCAAAATTCTCTAATACTTATATTGTTCTTGTACAGTAAATTAATGTATAAAAATATAGTTACTCAAATTAAGCATGAACTTCCAAATCAAATAAAGAAATCAACTATAAGTAAGTAGAAATTTTCTTCAATTCCGCAGCAACTTCAAGGAGTAAGTTTCCAACACCAACAGACTATTTTAGCCATCTGCCTTTATCAACAATTAGAAAGGGGAAAAAAAAAGAATATATATGAATGAATGAACACCGTAAGGTTCAACGTATCGAGACACTAAACGGAGATTCAATGAACCTGGACATCTCCTATTTCCTGAGCAAGTAGATCAAAGCTTGGCAAGTGAAACTCAAGGGCTAATTTCCACATGACAAAGACTATAATTGTCCCACTATGGTTGAGTAATAATGCATATCTTCCGTTGAACATTGTCTTCAAGTGGCCCATGGCCATAAAAGATGTTAAATCAACTTAATATATTTTATATTACCGTGAATATCTATTTTAATTCATCAATAATATAATTTCTAAAATATTTTTAGTATTAATTTTGTTTTTCAATTAAACAATTTATTTAAATTCTTCTGTTAATTTATTATTGAAGTTTTGGGAATGATTAACAATATAACAATTAATTTATTAATATGATAATGTTATAATATTTTAAAAAATTAATTATTATATTAATAATTTAATTGAATATTGTTTTAATAAGATTTAATTGAACATAATAAATTTTTTTAAAGGATTTAAGCGGGTGTAAATGAATAATTAAAGTATTAAATTTATATTAAATTTTTTTTAAAGATTAAATTGATATAAATTAAATTAATGAAAATAATAATTTATTTTTCAAGAAAATATGTCTAAATTTACAAGAAAGAGATAACTTTTTTATCACGTACGTAGAACTCTAAATTATTTATTCGAGCCGCGAGTTACTTACAAGTTACAACTTACAGCTTCTTTACACCTGAAAATTAGGTCACTATCTCTTATTAATTTAGTTTTCAATTCCCAAAAAAAAAAATAATAATAAAGGTGATTTACATTTGACAATAAAGATGCAATTTCCTCGATGGCCACTCACTTACCGCGGGATTTAGTTGAATGTGTTGCTTTGACAGGCAATTGATAATGACTGCATTTTATATATCACATGTTTTAATTAAAGTACTATTTTAGTCATCCACCTGCATAAATATTCTTAATTCTATTATTTAATTTTCTTTCTCAATTCACTTTTCAACATATCCTATTTAATTCAATTATTTTTTTTTTATTATTTACTTCTAAACTTTTTTTAAATAAAATTATGTTATATAAAATTTAAAATTTGATATGATACATTCAAATACTTACATGACATTTGTCATATTATAAATTTACCACATGACTTTAATTTAAAATTTTTGAATAAAAATAATCACTTTAATTTATTATTTATTATAATATTATTTTAATCCATATAAATACTTAATCTTCTTATAAGTCATATTTGATTTTTATTTATATAAATATTTAAGGGTATCATATCAAACTTAAATTTTTAAATTATTATTTTAATTAATAGGATGCGAAATAGATAGATAAAGATAAAAATTTGATTAAAAAATTTAATTTATCAATAACTAAATTAAAAATAAAAATTAAATAATCATTCAATTAAAATAAATTTGTACTCATACATCATAATAGTATTTTAATCTAATTTTTTATCTTAATGCTTATCACCCTTATTTTGATATTCATGTATAAGGAAAAGTATTATCCTTAAAATAAAAAATTAAAGAGAGAGAGAAGACAAAGACCGACCTCTTAAATTCCTAGTGACGATAAGTTGCGTTAAGAAGTATTAAAATTTGACAGCACTTAATTAATCTGCGAAGGCAATAAAGACCAAACCCAAAGCCATCAGAAAATCTGAACCTGGATGCTAAGATGTCTAGATTCACCATGAAATGTCGTGATATGGCCTACATTCATGTGATGCAGCGGCTACGCTGTGCTATTTTTATGTATAAATATGACGCCATTTCCATCCTCATGTTTACTCCATCTCACTCTCATCCTCATCCCTCTCTGTCTCCATCCATGTAGACACCGTGTCGTCATTTCTAGCACATTACTAAAAACAAAACAAAATAAGGTGGTTCAGCTCTTCCAGAAGACATACAAAGAAAAAGAACCAAAAAGTGATTCAATGGCAAGGATTCCGTTGAGGTTTGAGAGAGTGGCGGCAGCGTTCGGTGCTGAGGCGGCGCGTGTAAGACTCTGCGAGAGCAGCGGGAGCGAGAACTCGCCGGAGAGTTCAGCAGATTTATCTGATCTTGTGAAGTCGTTTATGGAGAAGGATGATTTATCTCATCAATATGTTAATGATAAAGATGAGAAAGGTGATTATGATGAAGACGAGGGGTCTGATCCGGAGAAGAAGGAAATGTTAGAGGGATTATTTGCGGGGAATGAAGACGATGAAGATGAACGGAATGCCAAAGAGAAGATCAGAGGAGAGGTTGAAGTTGCTAATGAGCTGGTCGGAGACAAGGGCTCGCCGGAGTTCAAACGCCGGTTGATGACTCGATTGCGAGAGAAAGGACTTGATGCTGGTAAGTGCGTCACTCCTTGATTATCATCGCATTTAGTTCTTGAATTTTTGTTTTTTTTTTTTCAATTAAACTAAACGAGATTTAGCATGTTTGTTTTGGGCGTATAAATGAGATTTCGATTGGCTCGTTTAGGTAAAAGTGATTACCAAATTCCCCCCACTCTCTTGGCTAGATCAATTGATAGTTAATTATATTTTCATAAATTTAAGTTGAATTAATCATGTATTATGTTCTGTTTTTTAAAGTATGACTTGTGTAAGGTAGAGAGATATTTAGAACAGTAAGTTGTCTGCTTGTTCGATATGGGAATCCTACACAGAATATCCATGTATTCCAATCTAAATAGCAACTTGAAATAGCCATCCATTAGTTAAAAAGTTGCACATCACACATTGCCAATGAGGCGAGGAAAACGCTGAAAGCACAACTTCTCTTCTGCAAAACGGCTCACAGTCCATGCCTACTTTTCTAGGTGTGAGCAGTTGGCAGAAGAAGTTATTCATCTAGCATGACCCATGACGTAAATACTAAGTAGTATTTCCTACTCCAAAATATTATCTAGTTTTAAGACTTTTCCAACCTTCTTTGCTGACATTTTTATCATGAACATTTAAGTACTTTCTGCAATAGGACTAGAAGAAAACTAAATGGTCACAAAAATATTGAGACTCTATCTATATATTTAAAAGCTATTGAAATGATTCATTATTTTTATTTCTACTTGTGCAGGGCTTTGCAAATCAAAGTGGGAGAAGAATGGACGGTTTCCATCTGATGACTACGAGTACATTGATGTCAACTTTGCTGGTAAACGCTACATTGTTGAAGTTTCTCTTGCCAAAGAATTCGAAATAGCTCGCCCCACAAGCCAGTATTCGTCTTTACTCGATGTTTTTCCACTGATATTTGTCGGCAAAGTAGAAGAGCTCAAGCAGATTGTGAGGCTAATGTGCACTGCCATTAAAGGGTCTATGAAAAGCATGGACCTGCTTGTGCCTCCATGGAGGAGAAAGGGCTACATGCGGGCCAGGTGGTTTAATGCTTACAGAAGAACTACAAATGAAGTTTCAACTAGAAAGGCAATGGCTTTGTATCCAGAGGATTTATCTGGAAGAAAATTCATTGGATTTGAACCAAGGCCTGTGAAAACATACAATTGCAGGGCTGATTATGTCAGTAAAAGTGGATTCAGAATTGGCCATCTGACCGCTGTACTCAATTCCGATGGCTTTGGGATGCCATCATAGTGCAGTCCATAGTTATCTAATACACTGTAGAATGAGTGTTTTGTATATAGCATAGAGAAGTATTTATATATCCCAATTATAATACACGTTCTTACCACCACTTGATAGAAGGAGTTAATCGTCAGATTTATTGTCCATATATTAGTTTTATAAGATCCATGTGCATTAAAAATTTTACTTGACAATAAGAACATGTGTTATGGTTGGGATGTATAATGCAAGTGTTTCTCATAGAATGAGTGCCATATATAGGGTTTGCTGGTGATCGCTGGTTTGTAAACATCTATCAACTGGGTTGCACCCTATCTCAAAACGGAGGAATTCATCTGCCTCCTATATAAACTTTTTAAGTGCTAGAGATTTATGTAAAGTGCCTTAGCTGTGGGACAGACAGAAGTGCTGGAGAAGAATTTGCTTGTGTCCTTTGCCCCGAGGCGAGTTTTTGCCTTTTTAATAGGATAAAAGGTAGCATATTCAATTGGTTTGAGAAAGTAGCTATGGAGGAAATCATTGTAAAGTAAATAATGGGTCCATTTCAAAAGAAAGGCAAACAGCCTTTCTATAAAATTCAATTTCATAGACTTCATATTCATCTCCAATTTGCGTTGCCAGACCACGGTGTCCAATAAAATGGAGCTTTTCTCTACCCCAAAACCCATCATGAAGAATTATCTTAATCATCTAACGCAAGATATCTCACTTCAGTTCACTTTTGTATTAGCCATTGCCGAAAGAAAATTCACTTTATCATATGGTTTATCCAGCACTTCAAATTTCTTATCCAAATGTCACATAATAGACAAATTCCGTTAGACCAAAGATGAAGAGAAAGATTTAATTGCATTCAGTATATATTTGTTATGAATATTAAATTAATATAACGAAGAATACAACAAATGTAATATATACTTTTTCGGATTGATCTAGCACACAAAATCAATGTTTGCCGAGTACAGATAAAAATTTATTAAAGATTAATTGCTATGGAGACCCCGACAATTATTGTTGGGCTTGTGTTACTGCATAATCAGAGGTTGCCGGATGTTTTCACTTTCAACCATTCCCAATTTTAACCTAAGAAAATAGGTTCAGTTTCTTGATTTTCATTCTCAAACATCTTCTAAGTAAACAATTGTAACAGTTCTAGTTTTTGTAACTTATTTGTAAGCGTCCATTGTAGACATGGCCTCAACATACAGAAACTAAACAGATTTTAGATTTGTCTTCGAGATTCTTATATTATTATCCAATCAAAAGAGGGAGTTTTGCAGAATTCCTCCTTTAGACGCTAGAATTATCGTCATTTCAAGTTGAATGAGTTTGGTGATTAAAAGAAATTGTCAAACAATTTTATGTAGGCACCGTTAGACGCAAACTGCTGGGAAATCAAAGCAGATTGCTTGGAAGGTGACCCTTTTGAGTAAATTCAAAAGCGTTAATTTAATGTAAGAGAAGGGTCTCTGAAAAAGCCAAATCCTATGTCATTTCCCTCTCCTCCCCTTCTCATAAACACAAACACAGAAAATAAAAAACAATAGAATATAAGAAGCTCGGTAAGCAGATTTGTTGACGGAGACCTCACAACAACCGGCCAGTTAGCTTCAATTCATATGGCTACAGCCGCTATGGCACATTCAAGATCAAGGGTATTGGATTTCCATTTCCACCCTCAATCTTGGTACATGTAGCCTTTTTATTCATAAGCCCAACAAAATCAGAAGAGCGAAACACACAGAAGAAGAAGCTTATTTGGATTTGAAGGCGACCGGAAAGAAGTGAACAGCTGATACTAGCAACCCTAGCTCTGCTTCCTTTAATGCCTCGTTGAATCCGCATTTATAGTCTCAGTGCTCCTTCTGGGGAAGAAAGATCATGGCCGTTCATCCGATCAAATGTATTTAGATTATATGGCCATTATGTACAAATTTGCCCCTGAATAAAATTTACCAATTCGACTTCTTTCTAAAAGTAGGATTCTCCGAGTAGTCTTTAAGCCAAGTTGAAAGTAAAAAGAAAAAAAAAACGACTTTGCAATACTTGGGACGAGCACAAGAAAATTTTATGTGATTAGGCAGATGATTTACAAATGCTATAACTATATTTTTACCAGTTAACAAAAATAATTTTCCCATGACATATTATTTGAAACTCAGTTTTAGGTTAGATTCCTCGAAGTAATCTTTATAAAGTGAAAATGTGGATGGAAAGTGAGTCATTCAGAAGTGGAACAGAGCATTATTATGCATAACTTCGCGCCCAAAAGAATTTGAAAAGGTAACCTATATTACAAGAAACATGAATACATCTACCTGAACTAAAATCAGAAGTCTCGCACTATGCTTGCAGTTTTAGAATCAGTACCACTAAATGGTATTGCTTAAAAACAAGTACAGAAAAATGCTTAAGAACAATTTGTAGAATGTGTCAACACAACACTCAATTAGCATCTCTTATGGGAGTCAATCATCTATTGAGAGCAAGCAAATTAGCACAAATTTACATGGGAATTTAGCTGGCCATAAGTAAATTTGTGGCCTGCTGCTTATTCTTGGAGGGTTAACACTTCAGCACTCCGAGAAGGTCACCTATTATGAACTATCCAATACCATGTAACTGCTCATAAGCTGCCGATTTTGTTTGAGATATTTTAGATACCAAAAGCTTCAGCAATAAAACTCTGCAACAGCAACACAACACCATGAGAAGGAGCAAGGTGTTGTGGTAAAAAGAAATTGAAGTAATATACGTCAGCATATATATTATAACTTAGAGTAGAAGATTACAATAAGGGAATTGAGGTGGAGAGCATATACCAATACCAATTCCATCAGCTTAACTCACTGGGGTTTTCTTTGCTTTGAATGAGAGGAACACCGTCTTCCCTCCAAACCACACGCTCCTCGCATAAAGCCTGTACCACCTCCACATATAAGCGGTGCTCCTAGAATTCATTTGAAAACAGGAAGAAAAAAAAAATTAACAAAGTCCATCTTGTAAAAGTTAACTAAGCGATCAGCTTTTTGGTCGCATAATTATCTAAAATTTATCATAGAAAATTCCATCGAATTTCATAAAGGATTAAGACTGTTTATTGGTTACCTCACTGAGAACCCTAGCAGCCAGTTCCTCTGCAGTGTCATTAGCGAGCACAGGGACAACACGCTGGGCAACTATACGCCCAGTGTCATAGTGTTCGTCAACAATGTGAATTGTGGGACCTGAATATCTAACCAAACACACAAAAATAAAACAAAGAAATAGTCAAGAAGCCAACAGTAGAGTGCTCAAATGATAACAACATAGGTAAAGATATTTTGTGACAAGCATACCTTGCTCCAGAAGCAATTACTGCTTTATGCACCTTCATGCCATAGTATCCCTTGCCTCCAAAAGCTGGAAGAAGTGATGGATGAATGTTGATTATGGATTTTTCATATGCTCGGATCAATTCCACCGGTATGAGTTTGAGGTACCCAGCTAGAAGAATAAAATCAACCTTGAATGTCCTGATGAAGATAATGTCTGATATTTTATCAATATAATTATCCTCATATTTGCCACATTACTCCATTTTTGACCTTGGAGATTTTTTTTTTCTTCTCTTTCATTTTTGGAAGATTTCTAGTTTATAGTTATAAAAACAATGCATAGACACTTGTCAGCAAACATCTAATGCTATGCAAGTATTGATTAAAAAGTTTAATAGATTACATCCCGAACCATCTATCACTGTTATTGGTGAATCAGACACTTGAAAAGGTTTCACAGATTCACAAAAACATATAAGCTGTATGCTACTCCATCATTGAGAGAATTACGGAAGTATCAAACCTTAGTGTATCAACAAGGTCACTTGGAGATAGTCCATGAGATTCATCCTTTGCTTTAGGGTACACAATGACAGGGATGCCATTGGTTCTTGCATACTCTGCACCTCCGCAGTCTGCAGCATTTACAGGATTAAAAATATTGATTTAAAAGGACAAAAAATAAACAAATAAAGAACTAAGAATCAAAATGAAAGATAAACGATGAGATAGTTGCAGCATTCTAAATTCTGACTTCTCAGTTTCAAAGGCAGGTGATTAAAAATACTGATTCACCGGAAATGAGCTTCCTTGAGGCATAATCTATGAAGACCAAATAAAGCCTAAGCATCTAGTTTTAACACTCTTCTCTGCGAGACACACTAATTTCGAATTGTTAAGCCATGAATAGACTAACGATAATAAGACAATACAAGACAAAACAATGGGGCCACTAATTGACAAGGTATGAAGAAAAGCATACCCTTTTTATTTGTGACCAATACAACAACGTCTCCGTGAACTGATCCCCGAAGGGATGCCTCATGAATTGAACGGAAGTTCGATCCTCCACCAGACACAAAAACGGCCAGCTTTTTCCGTCTAACCGGAGCTCTTATCTGTTCCTCTGCAGCAGTAACAACCCTCGCTTGTTCTGCATTACACCTTATTCTCTTCTCGGAACACACTCTGTATGAAATAGGACCCCAAGCTCCGCAACAACCTCTTTTCTGGGACTGAGCAAAATAGTAAGGGGAAGGCGAACGCTTATGAGGTAACTTAAAAGAGAATGACTGCTTGCCAATTCGAATTGATGGGACTGCTGATTTTGGGCAAAACCCAGAAAGAATATTTTGACCGTCCATAGATATTTTGAAGCTTTGTGAAATTAATTTTATCAAACAACGTCAACAAAGAAAAGGGGGAGGGATTCACCAATGTTGAGGTAGTTTGGACTCTTCGCAGGAACGATAGTATTTAGGCACAATTTTGCTTGTTTTGATGGGAGATTCTAACTTCCGGACAACAAAATCTACCAAAGTATCGAGTTTTGAGCAGGGTTCTGCAGAGTTTGTGAGGATTCGCAGAAACAAAAGTAGACGGCAAGTGCTGTGTATGTAGATTAAAGTGAAACCAGGCCACTATAGGAACTGGCTACGAGAATCGTTCGCTTCAGAGTTCAGAGAAAACGATTAGGGCTGTGATCATATTGGGTCAATCTACTCACTGAATAGTGGGCTATGGTGTAGTCTCGTTACTAGAATATCAATTATGGCCCAAAAATATTATAATTTAAGGAGTTATTTCTATTTTCCTCTTTAAAATTTAAAAAATTATCATTTTTTCTTTTGATGTTTAAAAAAATATTAAAATATCTTTTATTTTTTTATCTATTATCATTTTTCTCCTTTACCTTTAAAGATTCTATCATTTTTTCCTTGATATTTAAGAAAACATCAAAATATCTTGCTACTAAAATCTTTTTTTTATTTTTAAAAAAATAAAAAAAAAAGAAAAAAAAAAGAACAAAGAAAAAATTTTGCAAAAAATTTAAAAAATAAAAAATAAAGAAATAAAGTTTTTTGTTATGAGGTTGGCTCAAAGGCCGTCTCACTCTCGATTTCGTTTTATTTTTCGTTGCCGCGAGGTAAGCTGCAGGGTCGTCTCACCCTTTGATGAATTTTAGTTTTCATTTATGAGGTAGGCTCATCTTGTACTCTTTGCCAGAGTGAGCCTACCTCGTAAACGAAAACTAAAATTCATCAAAGGGTGAGACGACCCGGAGCCTACCTCGCGGCAACGAAAAACAAAACGAAATCGAGAGTGAGACGGTCTTTGGGCCAACCTCATAACAATTGAGATGCGGATTGGTCTAGGATAATTATGCTGCTGTGATTATCATGAGTAATTTTCCTTGGATTCCAATTGAGAGTATGATTAATTGCATATTGAATTTTCTTTTATTTTTGCTATGAGTAAAATATATATATATACACACATATGTTGTTTTTAGGGGATTATCTACTCACTGAGTTTCTATGAAACTCACTCCATTCTTTTCCTATTTTTCAGAGCCCTAAGATCCTCTTAGCGTCCCTCTACCTCACTTGGATTCAAGATCTGCTCCTTGAGTGAGTAGGTCATTTCTATGAAGATTACAAGTATATAAATGGTGGAGTTGATGGTAGTTGGTAAGGATGCATTGTACATATGTATATTGTCTGGATGCCCAGTAGGACAAGGATGGTTTAGCACGGGCCACTGTTTTACTTTTGTTATAAGTTGTACAGGTCACATAGGGCATGTAGTCCCTTTCTGTATATGTAGGCCCTATGCCAAGATGTTGGAAAAATAGGAAAAATTCTGCCAGATTTTCGATAGAATTGATATGTGAATGTCTAAACATGTATTTATAAAATTGTGAGTATTCAATATATTTTGCATTTATCAAGCTTGTGGAAGGTTTCCTATCGATGATCTCTTACGCCGATCACGTTCCATAAGTTGGAGTGTGACAAGTATCCTAATGATACTGCTATAGGTCAGTGGGCCATCTTGGACCTTTGACTGGTGGTGGTAGAACCATTGGCTATAGTAGTGGCTACAGTGGTGGCAAATACATATAGGTGGGAGGCGACTAATAGTAGACATGGGGCTAGTGGTAACCATATAAATGAAGATAAGGTGGAAGAGGAAATGATGGATGTTGGTTCTGTTGCTTTGAGTCTGCATACGGTGTTCCATCTAATAAAAAATAACCTACATCTATTGTTGCATCTCAGCAATAGTGCGCATGAGTTACTTCAAAGCAACATATGACACATTTTTGGTGTAGATGTAACGACCAATGCAGCCATTCTCATTATGACCTCGAACCCTAACCTATAGATTTGTTCTTTCTTGTTCCCATTCATGTTGTCTATCTACAAATCACAATCAAATTACCCTATCACATCACCAGTTGTGTCCTCAAATCCCTTAAGACTTCTCTGCGCCAAAGTTTGCATTGAGTTCTCAATTCTTTTATTAAAATTCTCTTGCAAATTAAAATAATTAATTATTTGATGTTATAAATATAATATTTTTATACCAAACATAAAATACATTAATAACAAAAATGCAAATTAAGATAAATTGCTTCTATAAATAAATTGGTTGAGTTTTTGTAAAATTGATATATTCTTCTACACCATTAAGAAAATCCGACTTATATTCATTAAGTTCAAGAAGAAGTCTATCATACATTCATTTACAGTATTCCAAAATTTACATATTCGATTTTTCGTAAATAGTTCAATTATTATATTTTTTCCTACTCAGTAAATAATAAACAATAACTAAATTTATTTACAAAATTAATAATTGATATCTAAAAGACAGTTACTAATTTTAAAAATTAATAAAATTAAAATATATATAATTTTCAAAATAAAAATAGGTTATAACTGAAAATATACATAATTTCTTGTAACACCCAAAAAATATAGGAAAATAAAAAGAAAAATTTAAAACAAAATTTAAAATTTAAAAGAACTAAATTGAAATTTCGATAGGGACTAAATTGAAAAGTTCTGAATTCGATGGGGCAAATTTTGAAATAAAGAGAAGTTGGGGGGCTTAATTGAAATTTTTGGGGAACCGATTCAGCAAGTCACCAGTTCCCTTGGCCTTTTTTTTCTCTGGACTTCTCCAGAAGCCCCGAACCCCCCATTCGACCCCCCGATTTTGGCTCCTTTTCTCTTCCTCTTCGCGGGGTCCGACGGCTTCTCCGGGCAGACTTTCGGAACTCGAGCAATGTCGACGAGCATTCCGGCGGTATGGAGCTGGTGTTTGGCTGGAAAGAGTCCGGCCATCTTTCGCGTTAATTCCTTCCTTCCTTCTCGATGGAACAGCGCTCCGTCTAGCGTCTTCTTCGGTCGGACAAGGAGGTTCTGGCAAGAGCTGGCCTCCAGTGAAGCTTTTCTTCACTGTGGCCGTCCTTTTTACTTCTTCTCAGTACGTTTAAGAAGTAAGAAGAACTTGGTTTTGTCTTCTTCTTTCTCCTCTTAACTGGTTCGGTCAAGAGTGATTTCTGGGTCGTCGGCCGGCGACGAGCTGAAGGTAGCTACTTCTGGACCCGGTGAGTAATCCTAAATCATCATATTTTTTTTATAGTAACTATACAGTTGATTTTTCAAGATATTCTTGTTAAAGGCTTTGTGTAGCATGGTTTGTTCAACAGCTTCCATAGGCTTACTGATAGCATTCTAGCTCTGGCCGAGTTGGCTACGAATACTTTAGATCCTAGTGAACAATCCTAGAGCAAAAGTTTTATTTCATAGTAATCAGTTTGATAGTTGTCAAGATATTGGTGTACAAGCTCAAAAATGAGTAATGAAGGAAAATAAGAAATGGGGATGCTGTTTGGTTCCAATGAATTCTTAATAAATTGTAGAGTATATAATATTTGAATCTCTGAATGTTCTACAGTTGAATGAGTAAGTTACAATTATGGAGTCACTTGAATTTTCTATGAGTGTTGGAACTAAAATAAGAATAGAAGGAGAGTTTTGCTTATAAATATTGAAATGTTGAAGTTTCCCTTAATCTTGTAGTTGAAAGTGAGATGATAATCAGCTATACTTGTATAAAATCTTGATTGTTACATATATGTTAACTTGTTGATTGTCGTATAGTTTCTGGTTTGCTGGTTATTGTAGGAAGTCTTGTTTATTGTTGTTGAAATTTGGTTTGATGTTTGAATTCTAGCTTGCCGTATGTATTATGGTTGAGGTCTAAATTGTTAATTGTTGGTTTGCTGTTAACTCGGATTTTCTATATTTTGGGTTGTTGTGAAATCCTGTCTATTGGATATATTGAATGTCGTATTAGTTGATGTTTGCCTTATAAAAATATACTTGCTGATGGTTGAACAAGTCTTGATTACTATCTGAACGATGAGTTGCTATTTGTTGTATATAATGTTGATTGGTTGTAGTGTGTTAAAAAAGTAATTTTATTAAGTAAGTAATAACATAGTAATTTCAATAAACTTGAAATACCGATGATGAGTTTATTATGAGGTATTCTCCTTCTCTCTCTCTCTCTCTATATATATATATATATACTATATACTTCTGTACTAATAAATATAAAAACTGGATTCCCTGGAAATCTAATAGTAGTCAGGTAACATATGAAAATAACCTTTAAGGCTGGGTAATACTAAAAGAACAGCCGGTATGGTTGGAAAATATAGTGAATAGTCAGAAAGTCAGGAAGAGCCCTAGGGGCGGTAATGAAAAATATTGAAATGCCATGACCACCAACAAGAGTTTCCTTAGAATCCATGTGCTAATAATCTAATGTAAGATATATTTAATATAAATAATGTTATTAAGGATCCAGTGGTAATTCCTGAGCAACCCGCAAGTACACCTGTGTAACATCTGTTATGTAGAAGTAATAAGGGGGTGATTTGAACTGGTGTAATACGGTTGGATATGGAGATCTATTCTGATTCCCTGTTTGAATTCCTTTGGTTCCAAAACCATTGGTTATTCACAGAAAACTCTCAGGTGCACTTGTGACTACCCGATGCCTATTGGAGTAATAAAGAGAAGGATGAAATAAAATGAATTATCTGTATGGTGTTCTGGATGGAAAAGGAGGAAAATCTGATCGGTTCTGGTTACCTTCGAAATTATCTAGATCCAATGAATTGTCTGTAAAGAAAAGAAATACATTTTGAAACACAAAGAAATAAGATAACAAAAGTATAAGTAATGAATGTAGCTTGGACCACCATTTATTTGTTTTCCTGCTGCGTATATGGCCCATATTACTTGTATATAGATGTATTGTATAAATTAATATTGGATGATTGTAATATTTATTGTGTTATATTTGTAATTAAATCTTGAATGCCCAATAGTTGATAATGCCTAGCATGGGCCATTATATGTATATTTATTATGTGCTAATCAGGTTCTGATGGAACAAGGCCTTGAGCCTCGGTGTTCAGACTAGAGGGGAAACTCCGTTGAAATTCTGGCAGAAATAGAAATATAATTCAGGGTCAAAATGTATAGTTAGACTTGTAAAAGGTCTCCTACGAATGATCTTTTACGCCGGTCACGGGCCCGAAAATTGGGTCGTGACATTTCTAAAGTGATATCAATAATATTATTAAGTATGTCATCTGACTACTTAATCCTATAGAATATAATTTAAAATATATATAAGTATAATTAGTCAATTCTAATTTAAATATATAAGAAAATATAATTAATAATTAATTTCTATAATATGAAAAATTAATAATTAATAATTAAAAATATGTGCTAATCTTAATGTCTAAGCAAGAAAAATAATAAAAAAATTTGAACACAAACTGAAGCCTAAAATTACATAACAAGAAAAATCAATTAAAAAATGAAACATGTAATAATTAAACAAAAATTATTAATAAAAAATGTTAAACAATACAGTTAAAATAATTTAATCAATTTAAATTTATAAAAAAATACCTTAAAAGCAAAAAAAAAATTGGAAAGCCAAAAAAAGCTTTGACGTGGCATAAGAAGCAAAAAAAAAAAAAGGAAAATGAGTGACAAATTACACGTTCAAATTTATAAAAAAAAATATCTTAAAAGCAAAAAAAAAAATTAGAAAGCCAAAGAAAACTTTGACGTGGCATAGGAAGCAAAAAAAAAAAAAAAGGAAAATGAGTGACAAATTACACGTTCAATGGTTTAAATATTTTTCAAATTTCTAATGAAATTTTCTTTCAAAAATCTATCATACATTAAGTTTGGTTGAAAATTTTATCAAAAATAATAAATAAATTTTTTAAAAATTTATGTCTTTTTTATGGATTTTATTATACAATGATTTTTTAATAAATTTTTTAAATATTTTTGACAAACTTTGATATTCGATAACTATCAACACTTTCAATTTTGATTGATAAATTTTTTATAGAAGTTTTCGAGGGATAAATTCATCAAAAATTTCCGTAAAAAAGTCGTGTAATTTTTTTTTCTTTTTTTGTAATGAAGATCGCCAATGGGATTTGCCACAAGAAACTTGAATTTGTTATGTCACAGTTGGATCGAAGGAAATAGACAATTCATGAGTATCACGCAGCAATCTGAAAAAACTAAAGCATTTTATAATTATAATAAGAACCAATTCAGTCACGTTTTCATGTTCCAATTGATTCCTTTTTTGATTATTCTCAAAGGAGAAGATTATTCTTTTTACCAAACCTA